>VZRO01006317.1:1987433-1999669 GCA_013397915.1 Daphoenositta chrysoptera
CCCCGGCCCAGCCCCCCCGCAGCGCCCGGGGCGGTTCGAGCGGGCGGGCCGCGGCCGGGCCCGACTCACCAGGCGAGGCTGCGGGCAGGTGTGTTCCAGCTCCTCCATGGTCCCGGAGGGGGATTTGGGGATGCCCGTTCCTGACTCAGCACCGGCCGCACGCACTGGCATGGCCGCCGCCCGGGCCCGCCCGGCGCGGGGGGTCTCCCCGAGAGCCGCCCGGGGGCTCGGCCGCTCGCGTCGCCACGGCAANGGCCGTCCCAGAGCACGTGGCACAGCACTGCGTCCGGAGGGCTCGGGAACATCTCCAGGGAGGGAGACTGCACAACTCCTCTGGGCAATCTGTGCCAGCACCGGTCACCTGCACAGGGACAGAAGTTCTTCCTCATGTTCAGGTGGAACTTCCTGTGCATCAGTTTCTGCCCGTTGCCTCTTGCCCTAAGCTTGGCAACCCCGAGAACAGCCTCCAAAAGGCTCCATCCTCTTGGCACCGCCCTTTAGATATTTATGCACATTAATGAGGTCCCTTCTCAGTTGTCTCTTGTGGAGGCTGAACAGGCCCAACTCCCTCAGGTTGTCCTTGTTAGAGAGATGCTCCAGTCCTTCAATCACATTTGTTGCCAACCACTGGACCCACTCCAGGATCCTCTCTCTCTCTCCAGGATGTCTCTCTCCAGAACTGGACACCGCACTCCAGACGCACTCATCTCACCGGGGCTGAGTGGAGGGGCAGGATCACGCCCCTCGAGCTGCCGGCAATGCTCCTCCTCATGCACCCCAGGATGCCTTTGGCCCTCTTGGCCACGAGGGCGCTGCTGGCGCAAACCCCGATCGCGTCCCGAGCACGGCAGGCGCGGCCAGAGCCGGAGCGGTGCGGGCGCTCCGGAGGCAGCGCCGCACCAGGAGCCGCATCGGCCTGCCCGCCCCTACCCCCGGNGGCGAGGGCTGGCTGGTTCAGACGCTGCCGAGGGCGGGGCGGTGCTGACCGGACAGCTCCCGCCTGCCGCGCCGCCGTGCTGGGGCAGCGCCTGCGGAGCGCCCGCACCGTCGGGCTGCCCGAGAGAGACCGCCCGCTCCCCTCCCCGGGCAGGAGCGCGGTGCTGAGAGTACCAAATTCTTGGTGCTAAAGAAACTAAATTGCTTTTTAGTCAAAGCAATTATAACAGTTTTGGCAAAAGCGTCGTTCTGTTCTGCCGAGAGATGGATACAAGGACACGGCTGTAATAGTAGCAGCTCTCTCTAAATGCAGAGAAATGCTTCTATCATAGGCAAATTCAGAGCTGCCGGGCCCTTCACATGACTGACACCTGTCCAGGAGCCACAACTACATCTGTTCTGCTGTACAACTACTTCAACACACACAACTGTAGCTTCCACACTGCTGAAGTGAAATTACCATCCTTCTTACTCTTAAATAACATGAGAATATGACCAAGATAATATAAAGCCAAAATTTTTTAGAACACAGGCTCCATGGGCTATTGTTAACATTGACAGAATCAAAAAAGCGGATTGCAGTAGTACTTAGCTTCAGTGGGCACTGTCAGTGTTGGTTTTAAAAATCAGACTTCATCAAAGGAGTAGAGCATCTACGGCCATTCAGACCTGTGAGGAGTTACAAGAGAATTGTGCCTCGGGGTCTTTCCCCTTGAGACCCGAATTTCAAATGTCTTTCTCTTCTGCACATCTTCAAAGAAAACCAAGTATAATACAAAAAATGTATGAGCTATGGGAAAGGGAAAGGGTAAGTAAAAAAGATAATTAGAGGGGATGAGTAAGAAAGTAGAAAGAAAAGAGAATGTGAAAAGAAAGAATGAGACAGCAGTCAAGAAAAAAGGAAAATACATGTCAAAAGAGGTGACTAAGCAAGAAAAACAGGTAGCCAAACTAAGTGAATCTCACAGCTGAATCTTTTCCTTGTAACTGAGTTCCTTTATCAGTGATTCTGCAAGAACTACTCACACATTATGGAAAGCATACTCAAGGGAAATGATTAAACCATGATTAATGCAGCACTCGGCCTGAAATTTGTAGCTCATTTTCTTAGGAAAAATATTTGCAGGAGTGTTATGCTGTTAGAAGAATATTTGGACAGCACAGATGAGCAGCACTAGGACTGGAGCAGCCAGAGGTAGCAGGCAGCCCTTTTACAAACCCAACCACATATGCCAGCTCTTCAGAGACCAGTGCTGGTGTCCTGAAGGAGTAGCACCAGGTATGGACATACCCAGGGTCAGTGTCCAGCCCTCCCTGACCTGGCAGGTGCATGGGAATAGAGATGAAAGGGAAGTGGACTTCCCTCAAGGTGGATGATTGCCAATATACTGGAAATGCAAATTCCCTTGTCTTCTATTTCTTTTGAGTATGAAAGGCCAAATTTCATTTTTGCTTTCATGCTGAGAATGTGCTATTGACTCCAGGTGCATTTTGATTCATCTTCTCTACAGATAAGTTTTTCCATACACATGTAACATAAAAGAATGATGTCTCTCTTGCAGTAGTGTTATCACCTATCTACGCTGGGCCAGAATATCAAAGTGGAAGCAGAATACTTTTTGTGCTGCTTATTGAATTTCAACCTCTGGTGAATACTTTGTGTATTCTGCCCTTCTGTTTGAAGAGCATGAAAAAATATGTTGTGTACCTCATTACAAGAGAGGAAGTTGAAATAATGGCAGAGAGAAGGATGTAGGATCTGTCATGTCTGTCCAAATGGAATTTGTCTGATAATCTTAATCAACATATTGGATATCTTGAATAAGGTATCCTACACTGCATCTTCTTCTAGCTGTTGGGGCTAAATGAGCTTTCAAAAGGCTGAAGTGTGTCTTCTTTACTCTCTAAAATAAATAAATACAAATTAGGTTTGATTGGAAAAGCTCAACAGATGGTCTTCTGTGAATCCTTACAGGTCAGCCAGCTTTTAAAAGAACAGTGGAGCAAGAGTCTTGGGTAGGGAGGTTCACGCATCTAATTTATTTTCCGTAACCAATATCTTGTGCCAGGCTGATCATGGTCTCCTGGGCAGCCTCCTGCTATTTCTTCACAAGTAACAGGGACACATCGCCATGGCCTTTAATGACTGAGCTCTTTGCAACAGCTGCTTGGGTTGAACAGACATCTGATGCATAAAAATCTTGTCCCAGGGTGTATAAATTACAGGCAAACAAACCAGGAAACCCTGATCCCAATCCTCCTAACACTAATTTCAAGGTCTGAATTGAATAGGCACCAAACAGGGAAAAACCTCCATTGTTAGGAAGGTTCCACGTGATACATTGTGGTTTGGGGTTTTTTTAATACAGAACTTCAGTTCTCAAACTGCAACAATTCATTCTCAAAGTATGAAAAAGATAAAAAAGATAATATGTTTAGATGTTACATTTAAATCTTCTCTTTTCTCTCAAACTGAAAGTATGATCCCTCTCTGAGCTTCATGGATCTCAAGCACTAGTTAGCACAGCAGAAGTTGCATTTAAAATGGTCTTTGCCTGAAGGGGCTGCAAAAGTCTTCTGACGTATAATTGAGTCATAACAAAGAGAAACAGACCCTCACATAATTTATGTTCAAAAGTCATCAGGAAACTATGAAAAAAACTGTGTGGTTAAATAGTGTTTGACTTCAAAGCCAAGCATCTACAAGAAAACAGAATAAATTATTGAATATTTAACAGATGAGCTTCAATGAATTTTGCTTCAATGAATTTTGCTTCAATGGATATATTTTGGATACTGTAGGTTTTAACTGCAAGACTTCGTAAGGTCAACTGCACGACTTTGTAAGATGAAGGAATGATTTATGTCTGGAGAAGATTTGTTAAAATACTGTGTTTCTATGTATGTATCTATGTATGCATGAATCCCTGTATTTATGTATCTATGTATTATCAATGTCATGCTAATTCTAGACATGCTGGAATTAATAGTTTAAAATACCAGAAAAAGATACCTTATTGCTGAGATGATCAATTAGTTAAATCATATATTTTTAGACTGAGATTAAAACCCCACAATGGTAGATATTTTTTTCCCTCCTGTGTTGGTTGGAAAAAAAGGTAGAGAATGAAAGGTATGAATTAAACTACACCCTATAGGTTTTCATCACCTCCAACACCAATCACTTTGCTGTTTTCATATAATGTTGGCTTATACTGTAGCTTTAATTAATTTTTAAGATTCAGTTCATCATTCCAGTCAATGCATGGTGCTTATAAACTATCCTCTTTTTGTCAGAATAAATCAAAAATATTTACAATTTATGAAATGGTCTTATAAAATGTATGCAGATTAAATCCACAAAGTTTTTCTATATGCAATGACAGTCCATAAATTATGAAAAGTAAAAACATGGGATTTGGTACAGTGTGATTTTATACCTGGTTTATACCTGGTTCTTTCCACAATTCCATAGTGAAGATGTGATGTTTAATAAAATCTATATTCTCAGGATGCTTGTATAGAATCAAGTTAATCAGTCTTTATGTAAGAGTTTAACTAAAAATGTCATGTTAATTCTGATATGGTTTACATGTAAATCATCTGAAATACACAAATTCTTGAAAATAGTGGCCTTTGGTGATGTCATTCATCTGTGGTTGTAGCACTGTTTTGAATAAGTGGGGTTACCCCCTTTGGGGCAGGTTCTTTGTGTTCTTGCTCTTTCATGAACTACTTTTATAAGCACTTCTGAAGGAAATGGTGATAAATCATGGTTGGGTTTTGACCAAGAGGGTATCTGTCTTCATTTCTTTCTTCCAGAGTCAGAGAGACAGTCACTTTGTGTGGGAAATGTTAAGTCAGTCTGTCTCGTTATTAGATTGTCCTTGCTAATTTTAATAATGGAGCTTTTACTCATTGACTAAAGGTTGTTAGGGAAGGTTGAGGGATTCTCAGCAGTGAGATTTTCCTGATGGATGCTCAGAGACTGGGAAGCACTCAGATTAGCTAATTTCTGTTGGTCCTTCCCTTCCCAGAACCCAAATTACCTATTTAATCCACTCAACACTGTTCACTCTTACCAGAAAGTTTTTCTGAATGTCTAATCTGAACCTCCATTGCTGCAAACTACTGCCACTGCTTGCTTTTTCTACTGGACTCAGAGAACAGATTTACTCTCCTTGGCTTTTGTATGACTACTGTGAATAAGACTTTGAAACAACAGTTTGAGGATTTGGAGTAGAGAGCTGACATTCAGCAGGCAGGTTGGTACTTTTGTTACATGTCTCATGACTTTTCTAGACTAAACTGCTCCAGTTGCAATAATTTCTCATAGGTTACATGTTATAATCTTTTCATTAGCCTCCCTGC
This sequence comes from Daphoenositta chrysoptera, assembly GCA_013397915.1. NCBI lineage: Eukaryota > Metazoa > Chordata > Aves > Passeriformes > Daphoenositta > Daphoenositta chrysoptera. The sequence continues at coordinate 1,992,741 of VZRO01006317.1, forward strand.
TCCATTTTGGGTTCTCTGTAGATTTCTTACAGAGTGGTGCAAGCACAGGACTACAGCTGCAACTTTACTGCTACCAAGAAACACAATGCTGAATGCTACAGTTCTCCCTACTTTATATATCTCAGTATAAACTTTGCCTAAATGATTCATATTCTCTGCCCTTCTTCTTATTGTTACAGATAAAATATAATTTAAGAAAAATCTCTTTACTATTTACATTTAAACTATGTTGTTATCCCTCCTATCCCTTTTTCTCTTCTGGCTTTCCAGATAAGCACTCCACTCTCCTTAAATCCACACAAAGCTAAGACTACCTTTCTTGAACATATTTGTATTGCACTCACTTCTATCCATTTTCAATCTCTCTGGTGCCTTCCTTTTCCACCAGCTCAATTTCAAGTTTCTTGGACTGATCATCAGTATTCTGTCACACTCTTTTCCAGGATTACAAGTCTCCAATACTTTTTTTCTCTCCACTGCTCCTGTCAACCTTTATATTTCCATTTGTCAATGTTTCTTGCAAGTGCCTTCACAGATTTTTTGCCATACTATTCCAAAGGCAAACCTGCCAAGTGAAACATAAAAAATCATACCATAAACTGCATTTGAGTGATCATTAGGGGTTCACATTAATATTTTGGGTACCAAAAACTTAGTAACTGGAGAGTTTCATAATCTGGGTAAAGACACACACTTTCTTTAAAGCAAAACACCTACTTTATGCACTGCAAAATGACTATCTGGGAGCTAGTTTAGCTTTTAGTAGTTGTTATCTGAGTGCCTCTTCCTGTAATAGCTTCTTCCATTTTGCCTAAACTAAGGCAGATCAAGTACCAAACCTAACTGGAAAGACCTTTTCTCTCAGGTTCACAGTTACTTTCCTGCTAGTGTCCACGGGAAGAATCAGAAGCTGGACTTGAATGAAAAATTTGTGACTTGCTAGTGTTGGAAAGCAAGATCAGATGCCATTGGAACAGCGACACACAAGGAGACACCACCACCAGACCTGACCTGACTTGTGTTTCTACTTTGCCTGTGGTGATGAGGCAGGTCCAACATCTTGTATGATGATCTGGACTCTTGGCTGGGCCTACCAGCTCACCTGCCTGGGTCTGTGGGATGTAACCCTGGGTGCCAAGTTCCCCCCCACCCAGCCATATCATGTCATTGTCTCCTTGTCCTCATGGAGCAGCTGCCCCTTGCTGCACCCTGACAGCTCGATCAGGCCTTCTGAGTCCTGAGTTGAGCACAGTGGGGCCTGGCCCACGGCTGTGTGGGATCCTCTCCTGCAATTCCTCCTGTGCCATCAGCCTGACTGGGCTTTGGTGTCCTCATGGTACTGGCCCCCTGTCCAGCCCCAGCTCCTGAGTGGACCTCCTCCTGGAACCCACCTGGCAGCCCCTTGGGGCTGGTCTATAGGGTTCCTGCCACCCTCTAGTTCCATCTGCAGTGACCCCTTCCCAGGCCATTGTCCCTACCCTGGTTGAGTGTCCATAAAGTTATCCACTGACAACACACACCAACTAAACCCCATCCCCTTCTGAGCTCTCAGGTGTGAGGACACACCTTGTTTGTGGGGAATGGGAGTTACTGCCAAGGCTGTGAGGGCACTGACAGCCCTGACCAAGCCTCACCTGTGTCCCCTGCCCTCTGCTCGTGGGCTCTGAGTCCTGGCCTGTGCTGTTGGTCCTTGCTGGAGCTGAGATGTAGGAGTGGTGGTCTCCATCCAGCTCAGCCACAGCCGTGTCCCTGGCTCCCTGGCCTGACCTGGAACCTGCCTTGTCCAATGGACTTGTTTGGTGGTTCCCCAGTGAAGTGTTCAAGGCCAGACTGGATGTGGCTTTGAGCAATCTGGTCTAGTGGAAGGCGTCCCTGCCTGTGACACAAGGGTTGGAACTAGGTGACTTTTAAGGTTCCTTCAAACCCAGACCATTCTAAACTTGCCTGGTGATCACTGGGCTGAGTCTGACCCAGGATACCATCAGCAGACCTGATCCTGAGTTGTGTTTGTGGTTTGTTTTGAGATCAGTCTCATCACTGTGGACTTGTCCTGGCTGATCCTGACTCCCATCTCCAGGCTGCCCTGCTCACAGTCATTCCCTAGCACCAGTCCAGCAACAGAGTTCTCAGGATTACAACAAGACTTTGCAGCATCTCACGATGCTGTCCTCCTTTCTGCCAAAGGAATGTGAAATAGGGAATGCTGAGAGTATTCACCCATGGAAGCACATTTGATCTTCAGCCAGGTCTTGAAATATAACAGCCTCTCTGCAATAATGTTCTGCTTATACATTAATTGTTCATTTTGGTGCAATTGTAAAGGGGGAGTGCTGAAAGTAGTTAAAACAGAGACTTTCATGCTGTGGCAATAACTGTATGCTCTTGAATACCATTGGCATCAGACTTAATTCTTAGACATTATAATTATGTAAGAGCTCATTTTCTTTGAGTTTGCTCTCACTTGTCTTCCCTATTTAATGTATATTATAATATTTTGTACTTTTCTTCTAGGCTTGAATAGGAATATTGTATTAGGTGAGCTAGTGATGAGATTCTGCTCTCTGTTCCAGTTAGCATAATTCCACCAATTCTGGTCCAGTTACTAGGATTTGCTGTAATTTCACAGCAATCAGAATCGAATTGTGTTTGTTTAAGAAAGAAAAAAAGTATCTCTGAATGTTCATTCCATAGACTTTTTCTGTCGTAATGGAAATTAATATGTGTTCTTTTTTCTATTTCAAGTTTTTATTTCAGAGCCTTAACATACTAATAACAACTTTATTCTCTTCATCCTGATGTTAGCAAGTAACTCAGGTAGGTAGAAAATTAAAAAGAGCTATGCAGTTAACAAAAGGCATTTAGAGGCCTGGTAAGCAAGGAATTTACCCTTTTAACATAAATGTCTGCATTATCATTATCGATAAACAAAACGAGAAGCATCTCTTTTTTCATACTTCTGTCAGTAAATGTGAAGAGTTCTGAAAGCAAAGACATCTTGTAAAGTAATAATTTGAGATTTCTTTTAATTTATGAAACCTGTGCTTTTTTTGGCGCTTAGTCCCCTGAAAAGCTAAGTAATTAATGTTGAAATGTCACATGAATAGCACTGTTTAGTAAGCAGCTGTGGAACTGCTCAGGGCTGGATGAAATTAGAAGGAAAAACTTGAAGTTAATTTAGTGATAATGTGCATTAATTCAGACCAATGTAATGATTAAAAGTAAGATAACGAAATACTCCATATTAATAGGAAACATACACAAAGAACATATACACTCGTATCTTGAGTAGCATGCACACACACACAAAATTTTCCACAAAGACAGTCTGTACTTAACAACAACATAATAATGTTTAAGCAGTTTGAGGTAGACATAGTACAGGTGAATTTGCTATCTTGCTGTCATTCATGGTTTACTGGCATCATTTTTATACCACCACTCTTAGTTTTAACATATTTTTTCCATCACCAAAAGCATTACCAACCATAAGTTTAACCTGTAATGTCTAAATCTGAGAGTTTTAACTTTTTTCCTGCTTTTGCAGCAGATCAAGCACACTCTAGTCATTAAAGGAAGACAAAAATAATCCTCAATACAGTAATTATTTTGTCCATTTAACTTAGTTTTGGTACTATACCCCATTTGTACTTTCCTATGTTAATGTAAACTACTGTTTATATTATCTTGGAACGCTTGCAATGAGTTTACAGTATTTACTATTAATAATTTACATATTTAAATTACAGCTTTGAGAAAACAAAACAGAAAATACATCTTTGTCACCTTTTGTTGAAATCTGGGAGTTTCCTGAGCTTCTTCTTCCGTATGGTGTTTTTGGCTGCCTACCATCTTCGTTACTGTGCTTGTCTTGCACTTTTCTCTGCAGCTCTCACACTTGAGGGAAACTTGTTGGCTCTGAACCACCAGCAGAATTCCCACTTCTTGTTCTTAAAAGACAATTGAGCAAAGGTCACGCCAAGTTGTTCTTGTGTGATTGTGCAAAGGGAGGTTAGAGATCAGCTCAAAGTAATCTGCTGTGATAAAGCCTTTAGCAGAGGAAGTCCCAAATCTTGCTGGGCTTTTTTTCCTTCCCACAGCAAAGCCCACCCCTTGCTCCCCCCATCTTTTTTTGGTTTTTTTTCCCCTGCAGTATTTAAATATGCTTGTTATGCTGTGCTGTGGGAAACAGATGCACTCTTGTTAGGGCCAGAGATGAATGTCAGGATTGAACTAGTATCCATGAAAAAGTCTTTTGTTTGATCTGTACTGTCCCACAGTGGAGCTATGGCAACAACTTCAGTTTGGGAAATTAACTGTATCACTGTGTACCGGCTCAAATCACAGCATCACCTGAATGACAAACATGCCACTATTCATATGACAGCTGACAAAGAGCATTGTTTGATTTTAATCAAAAAGCACTAAAATCCAGTCAATTTAAAAATCCAAAGCATGTGAAGGCTAGGTATATGTGAAATGCAGTGACACTATTTTTATTCAAACTGCAGAATTTAAAGATACTGTTATTTTATAAATGTTTATGTATTGTAGCTTAAAAATGTAGTAACTTCTGATTTTGAATCCCACATCATGCTTGGTGATGTGATCTTGTTTTGTGCATGCGTTTAAAAAAAGAAGTAAAGCAAACAGTGGCACACTGCTGAGGAGGAGAGGCTGTCTGTAGGCGTTGTGGTTGAACCTGGCAGGCAGCTAAACACCACACAGCCACTTGCTCACTCTCCCACCTGCCCTCTGAGTGGGATGTGGGAGAGAATTGGGGGAAAAAACCCAAAGTAAAATACGGGAGTTGAGACAAAACCAGTTTAATAGGAGAGAAAAGGAAGAGAACAACAACAATAATTAGAATATATGAAGTAAGTGATGCACAGTGCAATTGCTCACCACCCACTGACTGATGTTCAGACAGTTCCTGAGCAGTGGCCTTATGCCAGATTCCCCCCAGTTTATATACTGGGCACAACATCTTACAGTATGGAATATCAGCTGGGGTCAGCTGTCCTGGCTGTGTCCCCTCCCAGCTCCTTGTGCCCCGCAGCCTCCTCACTGGCAGGGTGGGGTGAGAAGCTGAAAAGCCCTTGACTTAGTGTAAACACTGCTCAGCACCAACCAAAACATCAGAGTGTTATCAGCATTAGTATTTTCAGAATTCAAAACACGGCACAGTTACTAGGAAGAAAATGGACTCGATCCCAGTGGAAACCAGGACAGTAGCTCAGAAAAGCATTCTTCCTGGAGCTTTCAGTGTTTCCAAGGATGCAGGTTTGCTACAGCTAAGCTGGCCTATTAACTACAAACTGCTGAGAGGGGGTCTCATTCTCCCTGGGAGTGGGCATTCTGGCTGGCAGGGTGTCCAGGCTCTTTTGGCACCAGGGAGCTGCCACAGGTGGCTGGGGTCATTCCTCTGCTTCCACCTAAGACTAGTAGGGATAATGTTGTTTTAGCACCTAGGTGGGTATATAAGTTGGAAGGATCAGGAGGTGTTTTGTTTCTCTCTTACCAATGCAAAGGAGTCCTGGTGGAGAAGGAAGGAAAATAATTTTCATTTTCAGAACCATATAAATTCTCTCCTCTGAAGAGTTGAAAACAATCAGTATATCCAGACCAAATAATACTAGTTCACATTTCTGCAACAGCATATCAGCCCTAAGGAGAGAGCCCTGTGGTGCCACCTGCCTTTGCAAGAAGCTGGAGTCAGTGTCTGCATATTTTCATGAGCAGTAAATGCCTCTCCACAAAATTCTGCAAATGAAGGTGGTAGGTTTATTGAGTAATGACTGGCCAGCACTGATGTTTTTGGACAAAATACTGAGGTTAATCTGTGGTGAAACAGCACGAAGTCCATCAGTTTCCCTGGGTTTCTGAACGGACACCAACAGATCTGAACCCTTTTGGAAGACAGGACTTGTAGAGCTTCAGTTGTCTTACCTGAAGCTGTTAAAACCTTTTCCCATCTATGCTTGAAACTGAAATATATCCTTTTCTGGACACAGTTCTTGCTCCTCAGCTGAAGGCTGTTGTGCAAGTAGGCTTGACACATTTGAGTGAAGGTATCTCTGCAGCACCAAAATGAAGAGAACACACCCCACCTCCCCATCCTGACCAAGTCAGGGGTATGTGAGGACAAAGGTCTGACGGGTCTTTTCTCAGAACCTTCCACACACTTGGTCTCTTGAGATATCAGTAATCCAGTCTGAATCTGCTTTTTAAAAGAAATTATTTATTTTTTTAAATTTGTAGCAAAGAAGAAAATAAAAAGGAAAATGGGTTTGGAAAATAGGAGGGCATCCATTATTATATATAAATTAAAAACTCTATGTGCATATAATTAGAACTACATAAAATATATTCATATAAAATATATATACACATAAATATATATAAAAAAGCGCATTTTGTCTCTAAGCTGGCCAGCCACTACTACCTCTGAAAGGTTCTGGGGAGTAATTTACTGAAAGAGTTCCTGAAAATTGTGATAGAGCATAATACCTACTTTAAATATGCAAAACAAACACCATGGCTCCTACCTATGTTAGCCTTGTCATGATCACTGCTCGACCGTAAGTGGTTACATGTCGATAGAAACCGTGTGGGAAATGTCCGTTTTCCCCAGCAGGGACTGACTGTTGTTGCAGGTGATCCTTCACCCTCACGCCTGGCTCCAGTTTTTATCCAGCTGGTATCAGCCACCGCCTCCTCCCAGCTCAGGAGATATGTTTTATACATGACATTTAGACATGATAAATTTACGACAAGGCACTGAAACATGGACTTCCCCCACTGCGGAACCGGACCCGTGCGGGCCGTGGGCCCCTGCAGCAGATGGAGCTCTGCTCAGATCCTTCAGACGCAGCTCGGGGGACACCGCGGGCCCTGGCGCCGCACGAGCGCCTGCTAAGCCACGGCCGCAG
>VZRO01006317.1:2000082-2125082 GCA_013397915.1 Daphoenositta chrysoptera
TGGCTCTCCCGGGTCGCGTCTCCGGCGGCAGCACTCTCAGCCCCGGGGGCAGGGGCGGGCGCGGGCGGTCCCGGCTGGGGCTGAAAACGCGCCTGTCCCAGAGGAGCGCGTTGCCTGAGGCGCTGGCGTACAGTAAAGGCGAAGAATTGTCAGAAGATAAACGCGCCCTAAGCGGTCCATCTTCGCACTTCTCCCCCGTGGGGCAGCAGGCAGTGTAAATGGGCAGCAGGCAGTGTAAATGGGCAGCAGGCAGTGTAAATGCCCCTTTTACCCCCGCCCTGAGCAATCCAAATGCGGACTTGTCTCGGCGACACTGCCTGGGTGCAGCTCTATTCGCAAGTTGACGTCCTCCTGCCACCGGGAGGGGACTGCCCTGCTCCTCTGGCCACCCCGCCAGCCCTGGGTCTCCCCTGCCTGCGCTGGGTATTCAGCTCCTCACACTGAACCCGCAGCCTTGGCCCTGCGCTGTTTGTTTGCTTTTATAAATTGGATTGGGTCCATTTGTTCCCTTTGGTCAGACAGGTGTTCCTGCCCCAAATTAAGAGAAAGAAAAAGGTCGGGAGAAGTAGAAAGCACCTTGCTGGGGAGAGCATTTGGAAGGGAAGGAAGTGGAAGAGGAAATGGGCTGTCAGCTGTCAGCAGATTACTAGTTTGTCTCAATCTGGTCACACTCAGAGGATGTGAAACCGCCTAAAAACATTACTGCTTTGTAGCAGTGTAGGCCCTCTCTAAGTCTGGTATTCCTGAGTTGTCATGGAGACATGCAAAATAAAAGGAGCTGGAAATTCCCAAGGAATGAGGGGGGCGATCCCTTACAGGGGAAGGTTGATGAGATTTGAGAGGTGCTTTGGAAATCTCGGTGGTAGCTTCATGCTGAATGTGAGCTGGCACAGAGGGCTGTTTGATCTCCCTGTCAGGCCATGCCTTCAGAATCATTCCAGAACTGGCGGAGTAAGAGCCATCTGTGACTGTGCTTTTAGCCAAGCAGGTTTCGGTTTTAAGCAAAACTTCAGTCATGTATTAATGCATCACTAGACAGTTAAATACCAAAGATAACAACAGCTCATTTCTCTTGTTTTTAATTACTTACAGCTATGAATGAGTCGGGAAGTTTTGCAGCATCACGTTCCAGACGTGAGAGGAAGAATAGAAGAGGCCAGCAAGAAGCACTTGAACGTCTGAAAAAAGCCAAAGCTGGGGAAAAATTAAAATATGAGGTGAAAATTCTTCATCTTTTTTCTTAATTAAAAGTGAATGTGAGCCGAGATGCTTACTCACCATTTATAGATATGTAAAAGTTATGGGAAACAAAATAAGCCTTCAGATCAGCTATTATGTTTTTAATAGTGTATTTTTTTCTGACTGTAGCTGTATTTTTTTTTCTGCTTTCTAGTACAATTTATTTGTTTCTTTCTGTCTTCAAAACTAACCCAGTTTTGTAAGCTGCAAGTCAAACATGCTTGCCATTGCTTGAGAACTATGCCACAGGGACGGACCAGTTTTTAAAATTGCATAATTAATGATATGATAGGAACTATTTTTTTTTAACCTCACATGATTTTAAACTTTAATTTCAGAGCTTTACATGACTGAATTCCATTAATATTGGTATGCTGGGTTTCCACAAAGAGACCAAAATTTAAGTATTTAAGTGGTAGAACTGAAATCTGTCAGTGTAACATTGATACTGTAACATTGTCCAACGGTGCTGCCAACAGGAAGTGATTTTCTCATTGAGGTGAATAAATATAAAGAAACCAGAAGTCCATAGATCATTAACATGCAAATTTTCTCTGAGCACTCTGCTTGGGTACAACAAATCCCTTTCATTTTCAGTAAGCTCAGGTTGGTGTTTGAGAGTAGAGCCAAGGCCAGAAGTCTCCAATGATAGGTTTTTTATTTTTCAAAATTTTTTTTGGTAATATAAAATGAGCAATAAAGAGGGCAATTTTCAAATGAAATCTACCAGTGCTTCAGTAGATTTTGAGTTTCAGTATACTGTGATAATTTTAAAAATTGATAACTTGTCTTTTATCACTGCCAAAGAAGAAACTTAATGAATAACTGTGCTTACTAGTTGTGAACAATGTAGCAGTGTTGGAATCCTACATGCATTCTTGGGAATTTTATATTCTAACTGATGATCTGTGGTATTAATGGTATGGAAACTGTTAATCCTCAGTATACCTTAATTGTAGGTTGAGGAGTTCACAGGTGTTTATGATGAGATAGATGAGGATGAATACTCCAAGATGGTCAGAGACCGTCAGGATGATGACTGGATTGTTGATGATGGTAAGTTGAGATTCATTTGGAGAGTTATTTTTGGTTCTAGTGTTATAACTCAGTTAGGCTTCATAATATTCATGGTTTATTGTTGTAAATTATTGTTAGTACATTCTTAAAATTTGTTTTAGGAGACAAGGGAAAGGCAGTCTTTTAATGGAAATTAATCTTTGCATTGTTCTCATAATAGTCTGTTAGTATGGTAATGAAAATATTTTTCCATGAAGACCTGTTCTTGAAATTTATTTCCAGTTATCAGTGTTACAATTCTACCAGAAAAAAGTACTGTTATTGATAATTTCTAATTAAACATGTAAGAATGTACTTAGTCTACTAGAAGATACAGCTGAGAGTGCTGTAGTTTTTAGTACTTGCTTTTGTAACTTTTGCTCTATATTAAAGGGGGAAAAATGTTAAAATATGTAAAAAATTCAGGAATATCAGGACAGAATTTAAACTGCAATTTTTTAACAATTTGTTTTTCTACAGATGGGGTAGGTTATGTAGAAGATGGAAGGGAAATCTTTGATGAAGATCTGGATGATGATGCCCTTAGTTCCAATAAGAAAGGTAACTTGCATGTGACCAGTGAAGAATGTCTTCCAGGGTCTTTTAAAAGGTACCCAAAATGGGCAACTTCCTGCCATCAGTATGTGTGCTAAATATGGCCAAATGACAGATTGTTAGAAGCTCTGTCGTGCTATGCCTGTGGATTTTGTTCAGCCCCCATGGTGCAGAGGCTGGAGGTTCCCAAATTGAGGTCACATCACTGTTAACAGTGTCAGCACGACTGAGGCACTTCTGCTCGCAGTCTTCTGTGGAATGGGGATTCACTTCTGGAACAAACGCATCTGGGAGGGGTCTTGGTTTTCAAAGCCAGTGCCTAAAAGATGTGTGGTCTCTCTTGACCACTAAATTACTTGCATGCTTATAAGAATCTGGGATCATATGATTTTCCCAACTTTTTTTATGGAATGTGGTGGCAAACTGAGAAACTGGGTTTGATGTTGAGAATCCAAGCCTAGTGCCAAACTCCTGGACACTCTTTTTGTTTTTTTTTTTCCCTTGGAGATGCTTCCATGTAAAGTATCTTTGTCCATTTTCTGGAGTATGCAAGAGCCATCTCTCACATGGGCAGGAAAAACGGTGATGAGAGGGTTTTTCATTTTTTGTGTGTGCATGACAGCTGCTACAAAGCTGAAAGATGATCAGGCTTCGTTTCAGCCAGCAGTGTAACGGTGGAAGAAGGAGACTACCTTGGCTATCTTTCCCTGCTAATAACTGGACCTGTAAACATTGAACTTCTTATGTAAAATTCACGATTTAATTTTTCTTTGTTTCTGTAGGAAAAGGTGGCAAAACATCTACAATTGATAAAAAGAACGTGAAAAAATCTGTGGTGTCAAAGCCAAACACAATTAAGTCTATGTTTATAGCCAGTGCTGGGAAGAAAAACACAGATGTAAGTTTTTACATTTTTGAATTTAAGTATTTCTGACTTAGTCACAGTGTTTTAGTGGGAGTGGAGTAAACTAAGGGCTCGTTTTAGTTTCTTGTGTCTAGTGAGACAAACTTCTATTATAACCTCTTGTGTATGGAGCATTTCTGAAAAGGTTGTGTGTTTTTTTGTGGAAACCCTTTAGTGATTTGTTGCTATTCTCCTGACTGGGTTTGCACATTGAACTGAGAGCTGTTTGGCTAATCTTACTTTACAGAAAACTGTGGACCTGTCCAAGGATGATTTACTTGGGGATATTCTTCAAGATATTAGTGCTGAAGTAAGTATGTTAATAAAATCTATTGGAAACAACCTTAATCCATAAAATCTTCTTGTCATGGAACATACCAAGAAAATACACGTTTTTGTGAAACTAGGCAATCTAAGACTGATTTCATCCATAGCACATCTCATTGATAGATTCCATGTGTGTGCAGTCTGCCTGTTGTCTGCACCATGCAGATTTCATGACTGCATTGCTTGATCAGGCAATACCACTATGACCTGATTACAGATGGTTTATATTAGGATGATGTGGAGCCTGTGCTAATGCAGCCTGCAAGGTTTTGGTCCCCTTGGAGAGAAAGAGGACTTGGCTGCCCCTGAATCGTGTATATCTGTCACCACACCTCAGCCAGGGTGCTGCAGGACATCTCCATCTGATGTGTTTGGGTTCACGGGAGGAGCTGAGGGAGCAGTGCTTCAGCAGGTGATGTAGCCTGAGCTTCTGTCTGCCTCCTGCTTGCCACAATTTGCTGCAGAAAACCAGCTTAACACTCCCTTGGAGGCAGGAGTGCAGGATGGCTGCTGTGACAGGGTTGGATTGTCTCAAATACCTAATGTCCTTTTAGCAAAATTTCTTAAAACCAAAAGGTTTGCTCACGTGTAAACGTTGAAACTGCTGTAGTGGTGAGATACTGAGGTGGAATATGTTGAACCATGATAAGCTTAACAAGTTTTTTCAGGGCAGTAAAGGGTATAGGCTGTCCCAATGTAAAGTTATTCTCTTAGTTTTGTGCTCTTATTATTTTACTCTTCCCTATGACATCTGATTAAGGCTATAAACCCCCCTGAAATCATTAAACAAATGCATTTTAGTGCTGTCAAGTTTTGTGGAACATTGATTAGGGAGAATAATACAAATAATTACATTATGGCTTCTATTTACTTGAATACTAGTTAGCTATTAATTTTTTTGTTTTGTACATTTTTTTTTGTTATTAACTGTTGGTAAGGTTAGCATAAAATATCTGTACATGTAAGTAAGTTAAATGTGTTTTCCTCTAGTGTAACAGTGCTGAAAGAGCACTTCTGCCATTCTTGAGGCATGTATGCTCAGTACTACTGCTTCAGCAGACATGGAAAATATAGCACAAGTTATTCTGATATTTGTGCAATAAAAGTATGGCTAGCTCTTGAAATTCCCACTGTTTGAAAACTGTTTCATTTATTGATGGCAGTTTTTCTCAGACTGTTTCCTCCACAAAAAATCTAGTGTCTGTCTTCATGGGCTGATTGCTCAGATAACATTATTTTATGGGGGTGAGTTTTGTATTAGGAGGTGTATTTTCTTGGTAAACGAAAAATATTGGTGGCCTTCTTTCTTTTCAATGGAAAATGTTATTAACCAAGGCAAAAGAAAACACTAAACAATTCTTCCTTTTGTCACTTTCTCTGTTCTTTCAATATTCAGACTGTTCAACTAAGTCCACCACCAATTATAATGCTGAAAAGGAAAAGATCTGCTGGAGTACCACTCAATCCTTTCTCTGTGCAGTCCCAAACTTCTAAGGTAAAAGGGAAAAGAAAAATGTTCTCATTAATAATAAGCACTAATCTGTGGTTTTGTTGATTTGAATAGTGTTGACTTTTATTACTCCTCCTGGAAATTAACTTTCTCCTTGGCTTCCATAGCAGTGTTACAGTGTAACTTCCTGCATTTTTCTGCATCGCCTTTCATGTGAACACATAAACAGTACAATTAGTTTTGTATCTTTAGTATAGTAGGAGTTTGTAGCTGTTACGTTGGACAGGTGAAACTGTTGGTACAATGTTAGGTGCATCACATGAAGGTGAGTTTCTGCTTTGTCTCTTTTCCAAAGGGTAGAAAAGACCCTTGTGGCAAGGAGAGTAGGATGGGAGGTGAAATAAGCAGGAGTGTGGAAAAGAATAAGAAACCAGTCCTTTGCAGAAATGGAAAGCAAATGGAAAATTGAAGCTATGGACAGAAGTTTGCCCTGGTGGAAGGTTTTGGAGTGAAAGGAGGGATGGGCTGCTAAGGATGGAAGGCTAGCATTTTGTTAGGAGTTCTGGTAAATGGGAAGTACTTTATAGCTGGAAATACAGTGAGATATTTGGTAATGGTCTGTAGCAGGAAAATGGAGTAGGGTCGATACATCTGATTTGTGAAACCTCATGTGACATCAACTCTTACATTGAGAATAATCACCAGTGCTACTCTTCTTAACAGTTGTGTTCAAAACTAGAAGCAGTTGGAAAAAAAAAACGGGAGATGTAGTAACAGAGCATCATGTTGCAAAGCTGTGGAACATTTCCTCTGGCCCTGGTTACTAGTTCTGCAAGTAGCAAGTGCAAGGTTTTGTTGGCTTTTTTTTCTTCTTTGCTCGTACAAGATTTTTTTTTTAATGCATGGTGGAAATGTTTTTCAGGTAATCGCCCCTGTATCAAAGAAAGCTCCTGCTCATGTCAGAAAGGAAACTCCTCCTCCAGCTTCATTTCATCCTAAACATCCCAATTATTCAGCAAAATCTGTCAGAGTCTCCGAAAATGAGGACACCAAGCATGAGCAAAAACCCGTGGAAAATGAGGGAATAGTGAAGGCAGCAGGAGAGAAAGCTACTAAAGGTATCGATAGTAAATCAAAACCCAGTTCTGGAAACTCTTTAAATACAGCATAGTAGTGTTAAAACACTTGTTAAATTATACTCGCTTAGCTTAAATGTGATACTTTGTTTCTATGTTAATACTGTGTATTACGTTCACGCTTATAGTGTGCTATCTCTGCATTCTGCTGTTGTATCCAGTGTGTCATTTTAATGATTCAGGCCTTTAGTTCTACCTGCAGCACTTCCAGATGATGATCAGGGAATGATGGATTTTGATGAGGAGGACTTTGATGAACCTATGGAAGCAGAGCATGTGGAAACTATACCTGAGACAGCTGAAAGCTTGAGAAGAGACAACAAAATTGAAAAGAAAGAGACAGAGCAGCTGGAATCAGAGAAGAAAGAGACATCTGTCTTGTAAGAATCTCTTTTTCTTTTTTTTCTTTCACTAAGAAGGCTTTCAATTTCCATAAACCTTAGATTTATCTTCATATTTGTCTTTGCCAAAGGGATAATTGTAATACAGACAGAATGGTGATAATGCTGTGCATTGGTTTTTTTTAGTTAAATTAAGAATAGTAACATGCTGATAGCTACCTAATTGAAAATATTTGATATTTTTGGGATTTAGTGTGTATGACAATGTATTTCAGCACACTGAGGTGACTCAATGTGGGTGTTGAATAGTGAACTTTGATGTCAGTAAGCAAAAACAAGGAATTGCTAAGGATTCTTATTCTAAGTGAATGTGAAGATATTTTGTAATAGATGTAGGTAAAAAGTTTTTGTTGCTAAAAACCAAAAGCTTTTGTTGCTAAAAGTAATGGTGAACATCTATGTCTTTGGAAGTAGGAAAACAGGGATTTTCCCTGTTTTTTTTTTAATTGTTTGGAAAGTCTGGAATCATATGTTTCCATAACAAAATATTTCAAACTGTAAAATATTTGAACGATGAAAAAGGCCTAAACATCTAATGACTGAAAAGGTAGTTTTGTTGAAATAATCTGTTGTTCCCACTGAGCAACTTGTATAGATGGATGGGTATATTTGTTATGTGAAGACCTGAATGAACAAGGCTGAAATACCGGGTGACTGGTTTTTAAAGCCTGTTTGTGGTCTATCAAGAACCATACTTATATGTGGGTTTCTGTCTTTGTCACTCCATCCTTCTTTTCAGAAGAAACCTGAGGAAACCCAGCTGTTGGGAATGTTGCTTGGTAGTGGAAAGCAAAACAAAAGTTATGAGAATATAGGTCTGGAAAGAAGCAAAATGATTATAACAAAGGCACAATTACATTTGTTTCCTTCTTCTGCAAAACCTGCAGAAGTTGTTCTCTCCCAGGTCTCTCATGTTGGGACAGAATTGATGAGGATGAAGCTGATGTAGTAGCAGCAGAAGTTCAGCTGGACCCCAATCTCCTTCCACTTGTGAATGGGGAAAGTGATGATCAAGTCTTAAGATTTTATTGGCTGGATGCTTATGAAGATCAGTTCAGTCAGCCAGGTAACTGCTCAGTTAAGGGCAGAAAATACCAATATGAGTCTTTCTGTTCAGTTGGGATTTTCAGACTTGACTAAATTACATCCAGATTTGACTAAATTACATCCAGATACCCCATGTCTCTGTGCTCTAAGACGTCCATCTCTTGTTTTTCTGTACCTCTGTTTGCAGGGCAGGGCACTGTGACTGGGAGGAGGATGTCATCTCCTGGCTTAGTATAGAAGTAGGGAAGTAAAAGGGACCTACTAACACTGTTCAGTGTTGGTGACCCATTGTCCTTCTTAAAATTTTATACACTCCAGGAGCAAGCTGAAGTTGTTAATTTCTTGCTCAGTGGTGCAACAGCTGAGCATGCTTTCTTGTTTTTGGAAAAGAAACTTAAAATTCATGTGCATGAATAGAAAGCCTGTACAATAGCAGTTGCATGATTTTATACAAAGGAAAGGTATGTCTGCCAAGGGAGGAAGGTGGTTGAAAAATACAAGGTCTGTCTTGTATTCTTTATCCCTTAATTCAAACTATCTAAATCTTGAAGATTGTCTTTGAATTAAGATTGGTAAAATACCCTGTGCAGTTGATGTGTGAATCCTAGCTCTCATAGTCTTCAAATTGCATCATTCTGATCTCAGCTCTGACAAGACAATTTGTATTCACATCTGTTCTGAGCACTTCCCATCCGTCCCCTCATTTCATCAGCAGCTTTAGGATCTTGGGTTTCTAATTTGTGCTTCATATGTGTTTACCAGAATGTTCTTTCACATGTTATTGGAGGTTTTTTTGGGTTGAAGCTGTAAGCATTGAATCAGATACATTTCTTTGTTAACACCTTTTGTTGTGAGTTGGGATGCCAAACTTAAATATGAGACTGTGATGGGCTGAACAGCTTGATGATGGGAGTGGTAATAATCATAGATATCTTGATGAAATCAATGGCTCTAATATAAAATTGCTACTTTTAAAGAAGCCGCTATTGTTATTTTTCCTTTTTTTTTGTCTTTTAAGTCAGTGATTGCTGAATGGAACATAATTATGAAAGGATTTCTGTTCCTCGCATGCAAGGAGTGTTCTTTTCTCATTATGACTTTTTCAGGATTGAATAATAAAGACTGCACCTGTTTTCAATTAGTAATGTAGAAGGGAAAATTTTGATATTGCTTTTTGTTTAACATGTTCATGATCTTTGTTTATGCCTCATTTGCTGTGATGTCAAATGCATTGCCTGAAGAGTAAATACTATAGCATAATCATAAGACTCTTTCAAACTTAATGATTTTTTGGAGGCTTACTTTTCATAATTCCCTTTATGGTCTTAGGCAGAGAACTCGAGAATTGTGATCCTATTAACATTTTAAAGAAATAACGAATAAAACCTGCCCTTTTTTTTTCCCCTCTGCAAGACATTTTCCCTGTGTCTTGACTTTGCCTACCCTTTGGTTCATTTGGTAGCATGATCTTTCTTTTCACAGACTTTGATTTATAAGCTTTATTCGTATTTTTTCTTTCTTTTTTTCTTTGCATAGTCTTGCAGGGAATAGGGCCTGATATCTCTCAGTTGTGTTTTTTTGGTTTTACATGAAATGTCTCTGAAAACTCTTCGAAGTTAGTTCTGCTTTTACTGTCTTTGGGGATGGTGGTGTGTGTCAGTGTTCAACTGGATGATCTCAAAAGGTTCCTTCCATTCTAAATTAATCTGATTCTGTGAAGTCTGGTTATTAGGACCACTTATTTGTCCATGATAGAGTTGATTGAAGTTTGTCTTTGCAATCCAGGCAGCTTTTTACCCTGTCTTTGACTGGCTCATGTATCTTTCTTTCTACCTCACCTGCTTATATGTACTCCTCTGACAGATTAACTACTCCATGCTCTTAATATTGCCAGCTGTTCAAGCAATCAGCTACTGTTTTGTGGTCTCTCTCATAGTTTCATCTTTCTGTATGATACAAACCTATCTGAGGTGGCTTTTTTTCTTATCCCTTAACAAAAAAGTAAAAGATTGCTGGGGACAAGAACTTCATCTTCTCTGTCACTTAGATCTGCAATTGGAGCTCTTTCTCGATACTTCTATTCAAACTGTCTAAATCTTCAAGATTGCCTCTGTATTAAAATTTCTTAAGATACTTCGTGCAGCTGAAACTTGTATCCTTGTTCTCATCATCTTCAAAACGGCAGCATTCTCTGTCCTTGACAAAAGTAGTCTTGTTCACATCTATTCTAGGCACTCAGAAAATGATTTTTCATAGCCTGTCACTTTGACTCTGTCATCCATCTTAGTGCATCTTCACTGATTTATCTTTGATCTAATGGAGCAAGAAAGGTGCCTTTATGTCTGATAGATCTCCTGGCAAAGATAAATTATAACTCTTAACCAAGGACTTGCTTGTTCACTGCCAGGCCAAGGAGAAATGCAGATTCCAAAATCTTCTGTGCATGAAACATTGTTTCTGAGACAGTCTCAGCAGTGATATTTCTGTTTTCATCAATAGTAGTGTGCTGTCGGAGGAGTGTCTTCCATGTAACCAAATTCCAGATTACTTGGAGCTTGAAGGGAACCTGGTGAAGCCAGGTTTCTGAGCTGTACTGGGACGTTTTTTGTACTTGTAATTTGCAAACTATATGTCACATTCTGGTGGCTTGGTGCAGGGTTATTTTAAAGTTTGACATAATTTGATTAGCAGTTTGCAGCATTTTGTGCTATTGCCAAGTTCTCTGGGCTCAGAGATGTGCATGTACAGTAATGACATTGTCCACAGTTAAGTCACTTGCCACTAGTCCTGCTCTGTATAATCTGAGTGTCTCCCTTGGTTACAACTGCTGTCTTGGCATCCAGGATTCCTAGGAATGTCATGCGTCTTTTGGTGTCCTCATTTATTAAAAATAGTCACTTGAAAGCTGATCAGCTTCTAGTTGTTGTCTTCAGAATGTATTTCTAAAGGTTTAATTGGTAGTAGAGTCTTGATCTCACGGTACTGCAGTGTAGGGAAAGGGAGTTAATAGCACTGGTCTAGCTGAAGAGTGAAAAGCTGTAGATAACACATGTTAGAGGATTGATTGACAGCACAGGCATTCTGATAATCTTCAGCTTTCACTGACATCTCTCTCCTTCCTCCCTCTCTCCAGAGATTATTAAACTAATATAGGCAGCAGTGGAATATCAGAACAGAATTTTGAGACTGGCTGTGTAATGCCATTTTGAATTTTAGATACCAGGTGTTACTATAGCAATGGAGGTAGAGACATGAAGAGTGATCCAGGTGTCTGTTTGTAAAGCTGGTGTTTAAAACAATTTAGAATTTGCTTATACATCAGAAAGATTTGTTGCTCAAGGACTTAAACCAGAAATGGTTGTGTTTCAATGCAAGAATATATTATAAGCTGCTTTAAGCAACATTAGGAATGATTAATTTTAAAATTGTGTATTGAATTCTTTGCCCTTCTCCCTTAGGTGTGGTATTTTTGTTTGGCAAAGTTTGGATTGAATCTGCAACCACCTATGTCAGCTGTTGTGTGACAGTGAAAAATATTGAGAGAACTGTTTATCTGCTGCCACGTGAAACAGTAAGTGTGACTTTTAAGCACGTCAAACATAAGTACCTTTCATTCTGCTTATGGCAGGTTGTGAGTTCTAGCAGTGTGTTTATGGAAGCTGTTGGAAGCCAATGTTATCTGATGAAGGCGGTAAAGTTAAAAACATTGTGTACACAATATGTCACATGTGAGCTGCAAGTAGAGTACTGTGACTGCCCCTGACCCTAACTAACAACTGCAAACAAATTTTTACCCTTTGACTTGCTGTTTAGAAAATAAAGTGGTCTTGAAGTATTACTAGAAAACTTACTGCTTTTAAAACGTTCTGTCCAAGTAATATTTTCTAAATTTGCGATTTTTTGGCTGATTGCATTATAGTTTTTCTTCGAAAAAGAGATACACGATTCATAATAGCAAAGTAAAATTCAACTTATTGTCATGTCTGCTGGCATTTTTGTTAATTTATAAAACCTCACTTCTGTTTTTGAGGAAATCGACCTATCTACTGGCAAAGAGACAGAAACTCCAGTAACTATAATGAGTGTTTTCAAGGAATTTAATGACAGCATTTCACCGAAGTACAAGATCATGAAGTTCAAATCCAAGGTTTGTTTACAAGCATCCTATTTGTTAATTTTCTGTTGTTCTGATTTGTAGGATGGGAAGGCTGTTGAAACATTGTCCAGTGAGGGAGGTAATGCTGAAATGCAATTATATAACTCCTGACATTTGTAAATGCACCTGCTTGTAGAAACCAACCAAAATACCTATATTCCTTCAAGAATGATGAATCTGCAGCATGAAATTTAAACAGTGCTTTTGAAAATATTCATTAGCTTCTTTAAAACTGGGTTGAGTGTCAGACTGGCTTGCTGAGCTGTTTTTGAGAATGCAGAACAAGTAGAAGTTCTGATACCTAAAGCCTTAATATGAGCTCATGCTGTCAGAGCTCAAAATGAAAGATTGTGTTGTCCAGCAGATAAGTCAATAGTCTGGGATTAGACTGTCTTTGCATTTGACCAGATATCTTATTGAACTTTATCTCTTGGCATGTCTCATCCTTCTTCTCACCCCTGCAGATTTATCTTTTTTGAGTGCATACTGTTCAGAGCAGGGATTGTCATAGTGTGGCTATGCAGGAGGTAACAAGTGAGGACTGTCCTTCAGTCTTGAAAGCTGTTCTGTGCTTAGAGTTATGGGCAATAGTTGTAAAAGTGTTATTTTGCTGTGCTCTGTTTGCTCAACAAGTCTTTAAAATGACATTGGAAAAACAAAATATTGCTGTAATGGAAACTTTGCACATAAATTAATATAATACTTGTCATGAGTGTGCAGGAAAAGAGCTGGCACTGCTGATGGTGTTGCAGATTTGAACTGAATTAGTTTGCTAGTATGAGAGCTTTATTGTCCATTTACATAGAGAATTTGTCTATTACAGGGACAGGCAGAGGTGGGAAGCTTGGGTGGGGAAATATGGCAAACATTCAGGTTAGGGGAAAAATCTGTCTGATGGAAGTGCTCAGAAACGTTTATGTTTCTTGAAGTAACATATCATTAGTCTGGCAAAGCTGATTTTCATTAGTTGTAACTTTCCCCATCCTGGCAATCTTGTGATTTCACAGGATTCGTTCCTGAATAGTTAATCAGCAAGTGAGATGAAAAGTAAAAATGCAGGAAGAATGGAATTAAACAATATGTAAATGAGGGGAAAATAAAAACAGTCTGTGTGGTAATTCATGTTGGAAAGATCCTCAGGTCATCTCATCCAAGGCTAGCTAGAGCAATTCTGAAAGTTTAAGTAGTTAAAGTGAAAATATGACCAGTGTTTTTCAAATAGCAAAGTCATCCAAGACATGACATCTTTTCAGCAACTTGTAGCTTAGTGCATTATTTACAGAGTTCATGGAAAATGGATGGGACATTACTACTTTGTTAAACCTTTTTTTTTTTTCCTCTAGCTTATTTTCTCTCTTAAAACTGATGTGAATTTAGATTTTTCGGTTTTCTCTATTATTTCTCTTGTATAGTTGATTATAACATAATTACTTGTGGTATCAGAAAGGAGTGCATTTAACAATAGATAGAAAACAAGTTGCTGATAGGCCACTGTTCAAAGATCCTTTCAGGAATGAGGGAGAGAACTCAAAGGAAAACAATTCTTCATTGAAACAGAGGATGCAAACTTGTACTCTAGAAATAGAAGGAGGGAGAAAGATCTCCAAAAAAATGTAGATCTGCTAACAGAATCTTGGGAAACCTCCATCTTTTCCATGGTCTGCCAAGTAAGAATAATGTGCATGAGGTAATAGAGTAATGTAGTTTAACCTTCAAAAGTGGCTTTTAAAAACCAAGGTAAAACCTGTCAAATTTTTACTGAGCTTACACAGAACTCAGGGCAAAAGACCCAACAGTTTTGTCTGGATACATGGCTACAGTACATGTGGAGTCCTTGGATGTAATGCAGGAGTAGGGAAGTAGGAGCACTAAGACACTGTTGAGATTTTTTTCCATGAATATTCTAACACTTGGTCACCCTCATGAGGAAAGATTAACTCAAGTGACTACAGGTACAAAAGATGGCAATTAGAAGGATGAGACAAAAGGAGAATCAGTTATACCAGAGATAACTATGAAAGAGCTTTAATTTTTTTTAGCTGGTAAAGTGAAGAATAATGGTAAGACCTGTTTGCTCTCTAGAAACATTAAAAGGGGATGAGCAGCAAGAGAGCTATTTAAAGGACAGTTTTAGCAAAAGAGTGAATTTGTAATTTTTAATTCATGAATAAATTAGGCTGGATAGTTGGTGCAGGGAAGCTCTGAAATAACCTACCAGAATTGTTTCTGAACAGTGAGAATTCAAATTACATCAAATTCTTCAGTAAAACTTCTTCTCAGTAAACTGAGTTTTATTAAAAGGATAAAAGCTATCCAGCTTTATTTTGCTTGTGTAATTTTTTGCTACTTTTGATAGTTACTGCATTCTGGGAGGGTTTAATGAGAACTGGAGATAGTAGGAAGGTATGGCAGTAGTAATATGGGGGGTAAGACAGGATAGTAGAGCAGGGCTGTTAGTGGGCTCTTTAGAGGATTATTCAAAGAAAGTGTTACAGTAACTCAGATATTCCAGATTACACAAAATTGACTGTGAGCAAGTGGCACCTAATCTGGCCAGGCTTACACCTCTGCAGCAGGGAGGCTTTGTGCTCTCTGCAAGATAATTGTGGGAGTAATGGGGTTGTCCCTTTACTGTGCCCTCCTTTTCTTCTGTGCCTCCCTGAGATACCTGAGTTTGCCTGGTTATTTACCTCAGTCTGTTTTTCATAAGGAGTCGTCAGCCTCCTTTTCATTGTACTCATATCACCAGGGACAAGGGCTGTTACACAGCACTTACATCTGTGTGTCCATGGGGGCGTGCAGGGCTGTGGGATTGAAATGGTTTGTGGCACTCATCTAAACAAGCGCTCCAAAAAAGTGATCTCTACACATTTGTGACTCTATGTGGTAAAGAGCTAATATGCTTTAGGAGATCTCCCCTGCTCTGTGATGTGCAGGCAGTGGTTCAGTACTGCGTTGTTAAGGGTTGGTGTTTTGAAAGATTTCAAACAAACTAATGGCTGTATTGCTCAGGTGAGACTTGTGAGCAATGCATTCAGAGTAACATGAAGTCTCAGTGTTTGCACAGTACTGTGAAACTGAAAACCACTCTTCCATCATTAGCTGGAAATCAGGAAGATTACTGACATCCCTGCCATGCACCCAGAGTTCCTTTATTCAGAATACCCCTTTTTTTTTGATGGTGTGGAGACACGGAGACAGGTTGTTCTCTGTGCATCTTGGCCGTGCCAGCACCCAACTTTGTCCCTGTGAACACACTTAAGCCATATCATTTCCTGCTGCACCTGCTGCTAATTGTAGCTTCAATGGGTTGCACTGCTGCCAAGTTAGCAAGTCTTCACAAATCAATTTGAAAGCAGCCTTACTCCACTTAGGAACTTAGCAGCTAATCACTGCTGCTCATTTCTGCTCTCTGAAGGGCCACTTGAAGGGCAGATTACTCGGCAGCAAAGCATTCATTCACTGAGTTATGACCAGACGCTGGTGTAATTGAGCTGAGCTCTGTGGAATAACGCAGATGAATCACTACAGAAGACTATTTTTATACTATGTTCATCTTGCGTTTGCAACAAGAACTTGTTTGAAGCCTGAGAGGTTTTTTTTTTAAATTAAAAAAAAGAGGAGGGGGGGCACCAGTGATCTGTGCTAAAAGCAGTGCATTGCCATCTATTATGTTACAGCTCTGATCTGCTCGTGTGAGGTGCTGCTGTGGCTCAGCGGTTCAGATCTACATTTGCATGCTAATTTGCAATGCTGATCTGGCTTCATAGTGGTGCTCTTGTACCAAGTTATATTACACTTCTGTTTCCATGAAACTGTTGATGCCATAGTAGTTTCTGGATTTGTCTGCTTCCTATTTATAGCAGAGGCCCCTCTCCTCTTCTCTCCTCTCCTCCCCAGCTTTTGCAGCCTTATAACTGAAGTAGTACATGAAGTAACAAGCTTAACTGCTTGTTGTAGCACCCTGAGGGAACTATTGTTGATCTTATTAATTTAAAGAAAAAAACCCAGCCATCCAACCCCAAGTAACTTTAAGTTTGCCTAACAGTGCATGTATTTTAATTTGTAAATTTTGTTCCCATTTATGGTGATTTTGATTTTTTTTATTAAACTTTCTCTAATGGCATATTATGCTGAGTCTTGTGTATAAGGTGGTGAATGTAGTGCATTGTCCAGTGAGAAATGTGATTTTTAATTTAAGGTGCCTCTAGGAATTCCTGTAGTAAATTAATGTGCTAGCATAGTTATGGTATAACATAATAACAATAGTACATAGCAGTGGTGCAGATGGTTTGTAAAGTACTACAGGGCAGGACACACCTAAGACAGGGTAGAGCATGGCATTTCAGCAGGTGCCAAAGCACTGTTGCACAAGATACTGTTATTATTTGGAAAATTAAGGTAGTTATTCTTAGAAACTAACAAGCTGTCTGTGTTGTAGAAAATTGTTATTGTTCTTGAAGAAAGCAGAAGTGATACTTAACTTTCAATAAAGTTGTCCTGAACTCCAGACTTCTTTAACTGTCTTTATTAGAGATACATAAACAAGCTTGACTACTTTCTAGTAAAACCCAAATCACTTAAAATGAAAAATACAGTAGTGTCACAGGAATGATCTGCTGTAAGCATGTGATAAAAGCTGGCAGATGGTTGGGAAACCATATCTTGGGTTCCTCTCTGAAGTGCTGGTACACAAAAGTGTGCAGTCTAGCAGGAGGAGCTGTGTGCAGTTACAGGGATAGAATCTGGCTGGGATCACAGACATGTGGTGGGATAGGATGTGGTTAAGACAGGGATAGTGAGGAGGAGGAGGCCCTTTTGTGTATTGGAGCAATGGGAATGCATGAAGCCCTGCCTGAAAGTGGGCAAAGAGCTGGTCAGGATGAGAGGATGGACTAATGGAGAGGACATCATGGTGGAGAAAGGGAAGCCAAAGCCCACCTGGAGTTAGATCTGGTGAGGGAGACGTAGACCAGTAGGAAAGGCTTCTACAGGTACAGGCAGACTGGGAGAAAAGTGCTGCTGAAAGGGACAGGAGATGTGGTGACAGAGGTCATGGAAGCAGCTGCGATACTGTGTGTCTTCTTCACCTTGTTCTTTGCTGCTTAGTCCAGTCTTTAGCAATCTCTGATGCCCAGGAGAGCAGAAAGAAAGCCTGAAGCAAAGAAGACTTGTCCTCAGAGGAGGAGGATCACATTAGGGCACATTTAAACAAATTGGACAGATAAAGGCACGTGGGATCTGATGGGATGTACCCCTGAGCGTGGAGGGAGCTGGCCAATGTCAGAAGGTGCTTGGGGGTGTTTGGTGTGGATTCAGAGTGGAAATGATGCTTCACCAGGCTGGTAGCCTTCTGGGAAGAGATGGACTGGTTTGGTGGACGAGAGCAGTGACTGTTGTTTATCTTGACTTCAGTAACACTGTCAATGCTGCCTACCATAGCATCCTCACAGACAAACTCATGAAGTGGGGGCTAGCGAAGTGGGCAGTGGGGTGGACTAAAAAACAGCTGCCCTACTGGGCTCAAAAGTGCTGTGATCACTGGAACAAAATCCAGATGGAGGACCATCCCTAGAGATGCACCCCAAGGGTCAATACTGGATCCAGTCCTGCTTAGCATCTGTGTTAATGATTTGGATGATGGCATAGAGCTCACACTCAGCAAGTCTGCAGGCAGTACAAAACCAGAAGAGGCTGATGGATGTGCTGTCAAAGGAATTTTGACAGGCTGGATATATCTTATGACCTACAGGAATCCCATCAAATTCAAAAAAAGGAAATGGTCCTGTGTGAAGACTGGAATAACCTCAGGCACTGGTAGATGATGGGGGCTGACTGGCTGGAAAGCAGCTTTGGAGGGAGGGACCTGTTCATCTTGGTACTCGTGAGGCTGGACAAGAGCCAACAATGTACCCTTGGGGAAAAGACTGCCATGGGCATTACCAGCAAGTGTCAGGAGTTGGTCCTTTCCCCTCTGCAGCCCTGGTGCTCAGCTGAGCTCCCCTGTGTGAGGAATCATGTGTGCTAGTGGAACAAATCCAGAATAGGACCACAAAGATAATTACAGGGCCTGGAGCATCTCATGTGAGCAGAGGCTGAGAAACCTGGGACTGCTCAGCCTGCAGGAGAGAAGGTTCAGGCTGAGGGATTGGTGATACAAATCTTTTAATTGTTTATAAACATTTGATGAGCATGAGTAAAGATTATTCTGGCAGACTTTTCTTGTTGGTGCTCAATGGAGGACAAGAACAATAGATACCATTTGAAACACATAAAATTTATCAGAACACGGACCACTGCTTTACTTTAAGAGAGATCAAGCACTGGCACAGATTGCCCGTAGAGGCTGTGGAGTCTCCATCCTTGAGTATATTCAAATCTGGCTGGAGAGAGCCCTGAACAACCCACTGTGATTGACCCAGCTCTGAGCAGGCAGCTGGACTAGACAATCCCTGGAGATCCCTTTCCATCTCAGCCATTTTGGGATTTTGCAGTGGCCTGCAGTCACCAATTCTCATGAGTGTGTCTGAAACCTGTGAATTTAAAGAATATTTCTGAGTTTGATTAACTCCCAAGTGTTTTTATTGGTAGTGGATAGTATACTTGAAAGTCAGTTCTGTAGAAACTCTTCGTGCTACAAAAAGGCATAGAGATTAAAAACAGGCACTATAATATTCTTACTGTCTTCAGCTGGTTATAATGACTTGCAGAATTGGTAATATATGATCAAGCCTATGATATTTGAAATGTATGTTTTGGCTGGCCTTTTTTTCTTTAGCTTTCTTATTGGACAGAATGAATATTCAGTTGGGAGATACTGCTTTACTCATACCTTTGTTTTGTATAGAAAGTGGAAAAATACTACGCTTTTGAGATTCCGGATGTACCAGCAAAATCTGAATACCTAGAAGTTAAATATTCAGTGAGTATAATTAATCTGACAAAATACCATAACTTGCTTTCTTACCTAATTAAGTTAACAGTGTGAGCAGTTTCTGTATTAAAATGGTCATTGAACATTGTTGTTGTCTTGGCTGATGTATCCAGTATGGATAAAAAACTTCAGTTTCAGTAAGTGTAATTTTTACGTTACAGTCCTGCTGTTTAAGAGGAGCCTATAGTGTGATTTCCTCAATTACTGCAAGGTATTATGGGTTAGGGCTTTGCTTGTTGGGAATGACCATGATTTCAGTATTGTGTAGTTTTGATGAGGTGCTGTCTGAATATGGTGTGTCAACCTGGAAGACTTCAGTGGTGTGAAATGACTCAGTGCTCTCTGTTACTTGTTAGGCTGAATGCCCTCGGCTTCCCCAGGATCTGAAGGGACAAACATTTTCACATGTGTTTGGAACTAACACCTCTAGCCTGGAACTTCTCTTGATGAGTCAGAAGATCAAAGGACCCTGCTGGCTGGAAATAAAAAATCCACGTATGGTGGTTTGCATGTGAAATACCTGGTTGCTAGGAAACATGTGTAGTTATAGATTGGGGGGAGGAGGGGAAATCTAATTAGTACGGATGAATTATCAATTTTGTACATTACCCTTGCAACTTATTGGTTTAATTTTCATTATCTAGTACAAATTGTAACTTATTCTTCCTTTTTCGGAGTGACAGCTATCTATATAAAGTTGTGCACTGTACAGATGCGATTATAACTTTTAATGGCTGTGAGAGGGAACTGTGCAGTGCCCAGCAGCAGCTGCTCTTTGCTGCACACCCTAAATGCTGTCTATACTTAGCTAAACTTACTTGACTTGAAAATGACTCATCTTTCTACTCTTGATCACTTAAGATTTGGGGTTTTTTCTGCAAATATGTATTTTTAAGAACAAACTGCTGCTAGATGGGGTCTTTTTGTTTGTGAATTAGGTTTTTATTTATTTTTTCCTGACACTTGGAAAAGTTTGTGGTGTGGAGCAGTTTTAGTTTTAAATCCTTTCTGCCTCATGAGTGGCATGCAGAACCTACAGGTGGTTATGCTGCTTTATTTTGTCTTGGTAAGAGCCCTTTATTCAATGTGGGCTGCATATTCCCACGAACATAGGGATGTTGCTCATAATGGACAAAAGCTACAAAAGCTATTACTGCAGTCTCCTTGGGGCCCTTCCAGAGAAGAATTGGCTGTATGAACACTGACACCAGGGAGGTTCTCCTCTTCATCACCTCGCTCAGTCACTGACAGAGCTGGTACCAGTGAGGATGACTCTGTGTAAAGCTGCCTGAAGTACTTTTTGGGTTATGCAGACCTTGATCCAAATCTTTTCTTTCTTATTTGGTGTTAAAGAGCTCCTGCTGACTGGCAAGTCAGGGCCCAGGGAGTTATCACAAATTTGGTCTTGGACTATCCCGCCAGGGCAAAACATTCAAAGGGTGTGCTGTGTGCAGCAGTGCCATCAGAGAGGCCTTGTCTGTGGTTCCCAGAAGAATGGAGGTGCTTTGTGTTGTTTCCTCAGAGCCTTCCAATCAGCCAGTCAGCTGGTGTAAAGTGGAGGCTGTGGCCATGAAGCCTGGCTTGGTGAATGTGGTTAAAGATCTTTCTCCTCCTCCTCCTCTGGTGGTCATGGCCTTCAGCATGAAGACCATTCAGAACCCAAAGACTCACCAGAATGAGGTGAGTAGTCTGCTCTCTTTTTGGTTTGGTTTTGTTCTTTGGCATATACTAAAAATTTTCTAAGGCTTGAAAGAGCCTCGTAAAACATATTTAGATACATTTACTGTTGAAAAGTTTCTCTGCTCTGGGCTTTTCAAAGAAATTTTTACTGGGGTCTCACTCTGGGCCTGATTGGTGAGAATGTTTACTGTGACAGTGGATCCTATGTATGTTTTCAAGCCTTCTGTTTTGTCTGTTGTGCCTCATAGTTATAAATGAGACTGCCTCAGAACAGCTGTTAATGGGTTGGATTAATCCATTTTTTATGGATTAATTTTTTGGATTTAATTAATTAATTAATTTAGCTAGAGCTAATCATAGGATTATAGGTAAAATGACCAGCCTTTTCTGCTAATGAAATTCATTTTAAAATGAGAATTTGGTCTTGATCTTAGAGCACCTGCTATTCTGCTATAAGATCTTTCCTCAGAAAGGAGGAGAGATGTACCTGGCCACTCTGTTTTGGACTGCAGACCACAACATGTACTTAGGCACATTTTTTTTTTTAAACATAACTCTCATTAACCTTGGAAGAGATTTAGTATTCACAAATAGGATAGGATAGTTGTTTCTGGCTAGTTGAATTGAAGAATAATAGGTTGGCAAATTTTTCAAGCAGAATTAATTCCTCTTGGTGAATTAAATTTTTTTTGGTGTGAGTATGGAAAATACGTAGTTTGTGGCCAATGTAATGGGACATACACAAGACACCAACAGGACTTTACTTGCCAGGATGCTTTAAAGCCTTTCTGCTTTGTTTTCTGTTGGGTTTTCCTGGCCAGTGTCTGGGGAGCCAGGCCATCCTGCCAGCAAAGCAATCAAAAGCATCAGTAAAGCTACTGGCTTGCAAACACTAAACCTCTTGGCTTCTTGGCAGTGCTGACTGCTTGCCTAGGGGCAGCCCTTCGAGGCAAGGCTTCTCTGCCCTGCTCACACCTCCCCTGCACTCCATAGGGAATCCTTTAAATTGTGGGGTCTGGTCAGACTCAGAACAAAAACTGATAAAAGCAGAAGTTTTCCAAAATGAATTATTTTTTCTCTCCAATTTATAATAATTTAGGAACAAGTACTATTTTATTTTTGTTGCAATCTATCGATAACTTTTTACTTCTTTTTAACTATTTGTAGTTGGAATTAATTTAAGAAAGATATGTTGTAGAAACAAGAGAAAAGAGATGGGGAACTCTTTAAAAAAAAAAAAGAGGGAGGAAATGAGTATGGATGGCAGTGATGCTTATGAAGTTGTGTGTTCTGTATCTCCTTGGTTTAGGTTGTGGCTGTTGCAGCTCTTGTTCATCAGAAATTTCCTTTGGATAAGGCTCCACCTCAACCCCCTTTTCAAACACACTTCTGTGGTATGTACTTGGAACAGTTTGAGAAGAAAAATAATTAAGTCCGCATTTTTTTGTTCTGTTTTGTTTTTTTGGTTGTGGGGATTTATTTATTTATTTATTTATTTAAATTTTTATTTCTTTCTGTCACTACAGCAGTAATGGCCTAAAATAGACAACTGACAAAATTTCAATTCCCAGACAGGCTTTTCTCCCCATTTTTAACTTCAGTGGTTACTGAGTTTTTATTGAAGACTTAATTAAAAAAAATCTTAGTTTGAGACAATGTCAAGTACAATTTCCTGTAATTTTTATTGGTTTTACTCCATCTTTCTCTGCTCATTAATTTAGACCATTTATTTACTGTCATGTCAGTTCTTTTTCTGTCCAGTTCTTCTGAACGGAATTATTTATAAACAAGTTTTTTTACGGGAAAAAAAAATCCTGCAGCAGTGTCATTGTAGTAATATCAGCTAAACCTTAAGATTCAGACCCTGACTGGAAGTGATGAAGTGTTGACTGCTCATGAGAGGAAGTTCTTCAGGAGCTGTGGCCCATAGTTTTAATGTCCAATGATAGCCTTAAATATGAGTGATTCAGATTGTTTAATGCTTTAGTAATTACTTAGTTATCTTAAAGACAGTATTCACTTAAAGCTGGTGGTTTAGAATTAGAGGTCAGTTTTCTCAATTCACTTTGTTGTGACTGGATTTTTATGGGGAGGGTACAATTCAGAACTTGGATCTAAGTACAATTATCACTTTTTGCAGCTGTTTCCAAACCGAGTGATTGTATTTTTCCTTATGACTTCAAAGAAGCCGCTAAAAAGAAGGTAATTTAATTTTGTTACCCTTCTGATTGCAATACCTTATAGAATATGAACTTCATGGTGCTTGTGGTAAGTTGTGAAGAGAAATAGTCAAAGGAATGGCATGGTTATTTAATTAGTTTTCCACTCTGCAAACTTAAATCCAGGTATTTATTCTGTGTTGCTTGTAAAAAAGTGGTGTGTGCTCTCTGATTCAGTACTGCTGCTAATTGTGCTCTTAAAATAGATGAGGTGTTAGACAGGAGAGTTGGAAAGATTTTGCAAAGAGGATAAAATTGTGATTAATTTTTATTATACCTGACTGTGTACTCTTAGTAAAGTGGGAGAATTTGTTTCTTCTTTTCATGGAGAGTAAAGTCTGTCAAAATTTAGAAGACATCCTTTCTACAGGGTGGTGGGAGAGCTGACAGAATAATAAAGTAACCTATTTTTGTTTTTCCTGTATTTCTGTGTGATCTTAAAGTCTGTGAGTGAAGGATGCATATGGAGCATTTTCCTGGTGTGCTTGATTCTTAGGAGGCTCTTAAAATATCACTAGACACCTGCATTCAAAAGCAGAATGGAAAAAAGCCTCTGAGAAAAGCTTTCCATGTCTATGGGAGTGAGGAAAAAATCCTTGAATTACAGAAGGAAAAGCAGAACTCTGTGGTGCTTTGTTATTGTCTAGTAACTAGTAGGGGAGAGGAGATGCTTCCATTTTAAACTTATTGGGTCATTGAAATCAGGTGCTCTCTTGCTCCTTTTAGAATGCTAAAATAGAAATTGCTGCAACAGAGAGAACACTGCTGGGATTTTTCCTTGCGAAGATT
Organism: Daphoenositta chrysoptera; assembly: GCA_013397915.1. Taxonomy (NCBI): domain Eukaryota; kingdom Metazoa; phylum Chordata; class Aves; order Passeriformes; genus Daphoenositta; species Daphoenositta chrysoptera. Next base: position 2,023,976 of record VZRO01006317.1, read on the forward strand.
CACAAAATTGACCCAGACGTTGTTGTGGTGAGTAGTTCTGAGACTTTGAGAGTTAAAATAAAGCATATTGTCAGTTGGTCAGCTTTGTTCTTTTTCTTTTGTCCCCTTAAAGGCTTTTTAATGCTTGTCTTAGTCTGTCTTATGAATTGAGTTTGCTTATGAGACAGCAGGTATATTTTGATACAAAGATGATACGGAATTTTCCCTGACAGCATTTTATACATACTATTATTTCCCATAATAGCTAAAATAGGCAGTATTTTCACAATACCTGAAACAAGTTTTTTTTTTTTTTCTTTACTCAGAAAGACAAAACACAACAAAAAACTCTGATGATTTTCTAGAAAAATAGGAACTCTTTGCATACTTAAGATTCTGTTGCAGTTCAAATGCTCATATAATTTGTGTTTATTCTGTAAATCAAAATAACAATCTATACAAATCTACGAGATCTGAGCAAAGTTTTGCAATAAGCATTGTTATGTTTTCTACTGTTTTAGCAGCTGAGGGTTTATTATAATTACTCATTTTCTTTTTGGTTATGTTTAATTAATGTACAGTTCTGACTTTAACGTAATAAAATTTTGAAGACAATTTGAAGTTGGTTGTAAGTCTGAGGTTGGTTACTTACAACTTATTATTCTTCTGTAGGTAAATGCAAATAATTAAGTGATGGGAATATGATGAAATGAGCAGTCAATGCCTGATGTTTTCAGCTCACTGCAGCTGGTACCCAGTGTTTGCCCTATGACCTGAGCTTGCTGGTGGCTATGGCAAGGGATCAGAAGAAACGCTGCAGCCAGGGGTTTGCAATTGAAGATGCCAATAGCAGGGGTGTGGGAGCTCCTATCCTGAAAGCAGCAGAGCTGTGTTAGTGCAGTTTAATTTGCACCTGGTTTAATTAGTGCTGTTGAAATGCTGCTGCCCATTTTAAGAAGCTGCTTCTATAGCACAGCCTTGCACTGCACAGAGGTACCTGCTGGAGGGGACCTGCAGTTCCTGGTGACAGGCTCATGTTCCTCAGGGTAGCATTTTGCTTTCAGCTGAGGGTACAGACCAGTGTTATCAATGTACTTAGCACTGTTTAAAATACTCCTAGAGTGCTTTGGTGTGTAAATATTGTTTGCAAGGTGTTCCTACTCAGATTTAGCAGCTATTCCTGTTGTAGTATCAAAGCAAAAACCACAGTATTTTGATGTCACTATTGAGACTTTTACAGATGGAGAGAAAAGGAATTACTCTTAGTTTGAGTTTCTATGTTCTCTGAAGAATGTTGTGAATTTTTTAGAAAGCTTAAATCCTCATCTCTGGTCTCAAAGCATGAAGCTGCATTGTGTGTGCTATGAGCCAGTTATAGAGCTGATTTTGGTATTCTACTGAACAGCATTGTTAGTGTTAAGACTAATGAGTACTGTTGATGAAGGTTCTCTTAGAGAGTGCTTTCTACAAGAGAGATAATGCCGTCAATTAGTTGGAAAAAATCACAAAGGGCAAAGGAATACTGAGTGTGTGAAAGTAAGTCTTTGAATTTGCATTTGTTGTAACCTTTTTTGTTATTTTTTCTGCTTCAAGGGTCATAATATTTATGGATTTGATCTGGAAGTGCTGCTTCAAAGAATTAATTTGTGCAAAGTCCCTCACTGGTCCAAGATAGGTCGACTGAGGAGGTCTAATATGCCAAAGCTTGGGGTAATAAGATTGCTTAAGTCTTTTAAGCCCCTTTATGTTGCATGTGATTAAAAATGAATTAGTTTTTCCGAGGAATTGTAAATGTGGCACTGATGTATTTTGACTGGTGGTCATGCTGAATTTCGTGGGTCCCAGATCAGAAATTATGAGTGTTTATATGAATTTTATTACAGTAATAGGATAAACTGATTTTCAGGTTAGGCTAATTTAGTTTACTTATCTCAACTAGATGATAGTAATTACAGATTAATTGCAATAGTCTTTGCTGTAGCAGTCTTTGTCTGCTGTAACTGTAAAATTAGAAAAAGCAATTTGGATTGATGGGTGAATCATCCCATAGAGACCTGCTAAGCTAATAATTCTGTAGTTCTTATTACATATTTGTTCAGAAGACAATGTGTGAAGCTTGGAGTATTGAAGTGCTGAACATGGCTGTGTTCTTGCTCATTCCTGTACTTCCTAGAGGCCAAGATGGGTATTTCTTTGTGGTTCTGTGACTTTTTCATCCTGCTTTTATTACAAAAAGTATCCTTGGAGGAAAGACAAAATCCACACCCAGGCTCTTGTTGGGGCTATTCTAAAGACTGAAGGAGAAAAAAAAAAAAAGGCATGATAGTTCAAGAGTTAAGATATAACTAGTAGTGAGAGTTAACTATCTATTTCTTAATATCCACATACAGTGAAAGATACTATGGGTTCCTTTAGGGCATAATTGAAAGTCCTGGAGTGTTAGTGGTATGTAATAGAGTATTCAAGTACTTAGTGACCAACTGACTTGACCTAGTCCTATAAAAATATATTGTGGATAGATGTTTTTTGTTAATGTTGGTATGTTTCATTTTATTTGGGCTTTCCTTGTGTAATATGATAAAGGGTCGAGGAGGGTTTGCTGAAAGGAATGCTGCCTGCGGTCGAATGATCTGTGATGTAGAAATTTCTGCTAAAGAACTTATTCGTTGCAAAAGTTACCATTTGTCTGAACTGGTCCATCAGATTTTGAAAACAGAGAAGGTAACAATTCTACCAGAGGAAGTTCGAAATCTGTACAGGTATGTTGCTGATTGGGGGTTTTAATCCTTCTCTGGAAAGCAGAGGAGCTGGCTCCAGGGCATAAAGTTTTACATTTGCTTACTTGATTTGTCATGGGGATGCTTACTTAGCATACTGGGATTTGAAAAGTTATAATAGTATATAGTATATATAAATAGTATATATATATATATATATATATATATATATATAAAAATAGTATAGTATATAGTATAGTATATAGTATGTATAAATAGTATATATAGTATATAATAAGTATATAATAGTATATAATAGTATGTTCTATTATATACTTATATATACTTAGTATATAATAGTATATAATAGTATATAATAAGTATATATAAGTATATATAATAGTATATATAAAAGTATATACTGTCTTAACATTATAAAATAATGTTTCAAGCTACTTGTGGTGGCTACTGGTGGCTTATTATGTGTGAAGCAAATTGATTTGTGGGAGCATTGGTGTAGACACACTAACAGGAGATGCAAGCCTGAGTTTTGGGGTGGTTTTTCAACTACAAGAGCTTGCTAAAAAATTCAGCAGTGATGCACTACAGATACCACTTGTTCCATACAGCACACAGGTCTAAACTACTGCAGAGTACAAAGCAGATTGGTTGTACTTTGCTAGGCCATGCCCCTTCTTTCCCCAGTGATTCTCCTCGCTTACTGTTCCTGCTGGAAAACACCTGGACAGATGCCAAGTTCATTCTCCAGATCATGTGTGAGCTGAACGTTCTGCCACTGGCTCTTCAGATAACAAACATCTCTGGCAATGTCATGGTACATTTTTATTACTTTACACCCCCCTCCACTGTCCACCCCCAAAACAGTTCCACGTTTTCTGTGTTTGATTTGCCGGGTTTAATTTCTAAACACTTAATTTAGAATGCACAATGCTGTAAATTTTTTGCTTTGACGAGTGGGAGAGTTCAATGTTCTGATCAAGTAAAAATGTAAAACTTCCTTAAAAATACCACATTTGAGTTTTGTGCATGGTGATGACACAGAGTTATAGTAATGCTAGGTGAACCTAATTAGTTTGAGGACATTGCTTAGTCTGTTTTGCTGTCAGTGTTTCCTGTGCTTCGGTTTGAGTTCTCTTTTCGCCCCCTCTGTAGTCAAGGACAATGATGGGCGGACGATCTGAGCGTAACGAGTTCCTGCTGCTTCATGCCTTTCATGAGAAGGACTACATAGTGCCAGACAAACAAGTTTTCAAAAAGCCTCCACAGAAGTTGGTGGGTCCAGTTTTTCTCTTTCCAAGAGTTTTTATTAAAAAAAGGAAAAAACATTCTCCCATCATTTGCGGGTTACTGTTCTGTGGGAGCACAAAGAACCCCAAACATAACTTAGATAGAACTTAATGGTACAGCATATGCTTAATTAAAATATTTTTTTTGTGGGGAATCGATAATGAGTGGGAGAGTATAACAGCTTTTCCACTACATCACAGATCTATAAAAACTCAGTTGTTCTGTTGGTTTAAAATTAAAATAAGCTAAGTACTTGTCTGTGTAGGGAAACAGTAAAGAAGATAATCCGTGTTGTTTAATATCTGCACTTAGTTATTTGGATGAACAGTATTTCAGGTATAATTTGTTACATGGATGAAATATCCAAAGGTATTAAAAAAAAATCCTTTGTGTAATACCAGTGTAAATAATATTTATAGAAATATCCAGATGTTTGTTAGTGAACAAATTAAAATTTAAGAAGGTATTTGTATTTCACTATATTTTACTTTTTAGTTTTAAATAACTTCAACAGCAAACTTGAAAGCAACAAATTCTGTTGATTGTATTGTTGCATCAAAGTAGTGCTGAAATTCTAAATTATTCAGAATGGAATTGAACAACTGGGAGAAGAATTCTTGCTACAGCATAACAAATAGCAGAATACTCTTTAGGTCAGCAATGATGTTTTTATATTTTTTATTCAAGCCCAGCCATTCTGTTTCCAAAACCAACATTTTAATTGGTTAATCATACCACTTCTGGGTTATGAGTTTATTTTTTTTGTGGTGTGGACTTTTGCAGCCAGCTGGAAAAGGCATTGTAGTGCTGTGTTGAATGATGACAATACTTTAAGGTCTTTGTAATCTCTTGTTAGCAGTTTTTTCCTATCAGAGTTGGTTTGAAGGCTGTTTTGACATGTAGAGAGCTTTAGTAAGGATCATGATGAAAACACTATGTTTTGCATATATTTTAAAAGGAATTCTGCACTGGCTCCCAAATTTGTATTTTACTTGCCAAAAATAACTCCTCTAACATTACAGAAATCTTAGAGACTAGATAATGACTATTTTAAATGCCAAATGTAGGTGGATGAAGATGAAGACTTTGAAGATCAGAATAAATCAAAGATAGGGAAAAAGAAAGCAGCATATGCTGGGGGCTTAGTCTTGGATCCCAAAGTCGGTAAGATGTGGCAATTTTCTTTCCTCTGTGAAGTTAGAGACAGGTAGGTTATATTAATACAGAGAGATTGCAGTGGGGAATCTGTGTTTGTGGGTGCTTGGTGTTGTGGTTGGTGTTGGAGGGGAATGTTGTTGCATACGACAAAATTCCCAACACTGATTGTGGAATTGCTTCTTTTAAGAAATTGGAACTGTATATCTATGTATAATTTTTAAATGGACACGTAAGTTTTCAATCAGTTTCCCCTCTATGTGGGGAAAACTGTACAAGTGTCCTATAGTAACACAGAAGCTATCTGTTCAACTCTGGTGAGTTAATGGGGTTGGATCGTTCCACTTCTGACAGCTTTCTGTAAAGGGCAGTGGTGCACCTCAACAGCTGCTTGAAGGGGTCTAGATTATGGAAATGTGGTACAGTCTATTACTGTCACTTAAATATTAATTGTGTTGTATGAAGTTCTTTGGGAGACTTGAGTAATTATGACTTTTGTTTTAAACTCTGTTTTAGGTTTTTATGACAAGTTTATTTTGCTTCTCGACTTCAACAGCTTGTACCCATCGATTATTCAGGAGTTCAACATCTGCTTTACCACAGTGCAGCGACTGTCCTCAGAAGCACAGAAAAGGGCAGAGGTTTGTGTGCTTTCACTCGTGCCTTAAATTACAGTCTTAACTTCCGAGTGTTTTCTGTGAATCAGCTCCTTAAGAAACTGTTCTTTTCCACTGTTTGTTTTTGTCCCCTGTCACACATAAAGAGTGATTCTTGTTTAAAGACGTATTGTATTAAGTTTTGGGTTGGGACTTTTTTGAATATTTTGTGTCTGTCACCTTCCTTTCTGTAATACTCTCACAGAATCTTCCTAAGTTCTCTCCCATCTAATCTTGGTATCCTTGTGGAACAAGATTGTTACTGAGGCTTTGTGACCCTTTTCAGCCACACATCCTCCGTTAGCAACTTCCAAGCCCCTTTACTAGTTTCATCCTAACTTGAGAGAGGCTATCTGAAGTTAAGTTCCCACAGAATTCGTGCAAATATACCTGAAGGAGGTAGGCAAAAGTCTCATGCTTTCTACAGGAAAGAATACGATTATGGGCCTGAGCTTTTCTAGACATCAGGAAAAGTGTGTGTGTGTGTTTTGGGAGGGTGATTGTGTCTGCTGTGGGACCAACTTCCCAAAGATTCGTGCTGTTCAAACTATATTAAACACAACTGAAAAACCTCCTGAAGGTACAGTTCCATGTACTGTTTTATAAGCAGCTGTGTTGGCTCTGGCTTATTTATCCATGGCTGGAGATTCGTATTTCCTCAGCTATGCTGAAACACTTGCTGATGGAGCTGTGCTGTAAACTGAAGGATTGAGCTGGTCAGGTCTGAAGGTTAAACCAGAGACTTTTATTTCTAACTGGTATCAGCTTACAGGTTGGAATTAGTTAGTCCTGTAACAACTGAAATATCAACACAATAGCAGAAATGAGGAGACAAATATGTGGAGTTCTGTCAGTAAGTTCCTCCAAACTGTCTTTGGATTTTCCCTGCTTTCTGAAGTATGCTTCAACCTGAATCAGCTCATTTTGATTTCTCTCACTGTATGATGTTTAATCAGGCATTGGTGTAATTTCTTGTTACAGTTCTCCCCAGACTGCTTTACTAAACTTGCCAACCTCACAGTGTCTGTACTGCCCTTCCTTTGTACATTTCTGTCGCTTTCATTGTGCTTGAAATGTCTCCATTTTTGCTGATCAACCATTTCTTCAGTGATGCTAAGAAGAATGTGTCCTTTCTGCTATGTTGTTTTGCTATAATCAAGAGTTGCTTGGGGTGGAGTTTTTGTTCTATTGCTGTGGTCGATTTCACTTTTGTCAGTTGTATCATTCAAAGTATTGGTTCTACAGAGCACGTGCTGCTTTTGACAGATCTGAACACCAAAAATACTTATGTGATGATAAAAAAGGGATGGATTTTTCAGCATGGAAAGAATTGCTGTCTGTATACTTCTCTTGGTATTTTTGTATCTATCTATATATACCTAAGAGTGAGAGTGTGTGTGTGTGTGTATTATTTATTTGGATTTATATATGCATGTGTGTACATAAAAATATAACACACGCACACACTCTAAGAGAAAATAAAAATCTTCCTGCTACTGGTCCATGCCTTCTTTCTGTTTCTCCTACAGTGAAACAGACTTAGGCCCTGTACCCCAGCAGGGGCAAAGTAATACACTGCAAAAAACCTCTCATGCTTGTTCTGAACTGTGCTTTGGGTGCTCTGGAGGAATTGGCACAAGCTCTGTGGTTTTGGTTCTTTTCCCCCAAAGCTTTTCACTTAATGCATTAAAATCTAATCTTCAAGCAGTAAAATGATAAGCAGCGGTGATCATTTGACAGGTCGAAGAAGAGGAAGAAATTCCAGAGCTTCCAGACCCATCTCTGGAAATGGGAATTTTGCCTAAAGAAATCAGGAAATTGGTGGAGAGAAGACGCCAAGTTAAGCAGTTAATGAAACAGCCGGATTTAAATCCTGACCTCTACTTACAGGTGTGTTTTATAGAACTCCGTTGATTTTTCCTCCCACCCCCCTTAAGTGCCCTGATCAGCCTTGTAGAATAGGGATGATTAGTAGTGAGCAGTGATTGTAATGTGCTTTATTTGTAGCCCATCACTGCTGCAGACTGTATAAAAAAGCTGTGAATGTAGTTGTGAGCATTAAGTTCTGTTCTCTGATGGCTGTGGTTGGATCATTTTTGCTGGTTGTGTTTCTTTTCAGTATGATATCAGACAGAAAGCTTTGAAACTCACTGCTAACAGCATGTATGGCTGCCTGGGATTTTCCTACAGCAGATTCTATGCCAAGCCTTTGGCTGCTTTGGTGACACATAAGGGGAGAGAGGTAAGTCATTAAACAGGTTATACACTCATGTAAAAAGGCTGAATTTAAGCCACCTGCTTTTTTTCATTGAATAGGAGAATGGTTTTGTTCTTGAACCTGCTTTTGGTTTCAGAACTCTTAAGTTTGTCTTTCTTGTATTGTGAAACTATTTGGTTTCAATGGGCCAGATTGTGGTAAAAAAAAAAAATAGCAAGGCTACTTTCACATTTTCCATGAATCTCCAGTTCTGCTCGATGGGTTAGTCTTTGATTTGGTGGCATGCTTCAGCTTTGGATGAGCTTGCTTTTAGCCATACTGTCCTGTGGCCTGATACAGTGAGTTCCTGAAACCCTAGAGTTTGTGATAGGGCTAATTAATCATGGAGGCAATGGATTATGTATCACGGCTTATTTTCAGAAACTGTTTGTTCCTTAAAATTAAGTTTCTCATTAGCCTCTGATTTTGTTTTAGGAATTGCACTTGACTTTATAGGCAAAACTACTCTTGCTATTGATTAGGATGGTAGCTCAATACAGACCACATGGGTTTCGTCCCTGTGGGAAAAATAATCTTTAATGATCCAAAACATCCCACTGATACACGTTGTCTTAAAACATAATGATGTTTCATATTAGTTCCTTATAGAAGAGAATACCAAGCAGGAGTCTGCAAACGTGCCAGAACAGTTGTCAGGATGGCTGGTCAGCCTTGTAGTCAGTCAGGGAGATGGATGAGCTCCCATCCATGTCGAAAGGCACGTCCTGCCTGTGATGTGAGGGCACACCCACTTTACAATCCCCAACTCAATTCCATGGGGGGGTTTTATTTCTGGTAACAAGTCTTTGTTTTTAATGATCTTCCTATCTAAACAGTTCTCTGGAGAGAACCCCACATTTGCTGTCTTCCCAATTCATGTAAGAAGTTATGTTTAACCTTACGCATCTGTTTAACTCAGAAATAATTTCCCAGTTTGGCAGCTGTAAATGTGCAAATGTGAATTCAAAAGTTAATGTTTCCTTTATGAAGGTTTTGTGTTTGTTGTTTTAAGATACTGATATGTTTGTCTGTGAGGCTGGCATGCAAAGCAGCTTGAGTATCATAGCTTTGTATTTTCTAGTGATATTTTAAAAGTAATGAATTCTACCTTTTTCTTTGTGTGTTTTTTTTAAATGGTCTCTATATCTCATATAGACCACCTCCCAAGAAACCTGGTATTCTGTGGATACTTAAGCTTTTGGCCTCTGCTGAGATGGAGAAATACTTTTTGTTTGCACACAGAGTTTATTCTCATTTGTCTGTAACATATCAGTTATGAGACAACTGCATGAGATTCTGGTGTTCCTGCATTATGTTCCAGAGTGATGGTGAAATGGGAAAATCCTAAACAGGTGCTACAGAATATGCTAGGGAGTAATTAGAGATGGTTTCTCTTGCATAGTTGATCTTTGGTTGGAAAAGATTTCTTAATTTCTCTTAAATTCTGGTGATGCTAGACCTGTGCTGGCTTCTGCCAAGCCACACATTTGAGTTTTTGCCACAGAAGATGACAAGAAGACACCTTAGTTTTCTGTTGGTTTTTTTTTTTTTTTAAAGTTGAAATATCTAATCTGGAAAAACATTGCTCTCAATTTTTATGTTAGTCTTTCTATTCATAGGTTTCCTCTTACCACGCAAGTCTAATATAAAAGAGGTAAATGTTAAGCATCCGGAGGTTTGGGTTCTCTATGGGAAAAGGTTAATTAAAAAGTAACTGTTATGGAAAATTTATGGTCTAAATTTAAATGGCCTTTTCTGATGATCTGCAATTAATACCTTTTTTTTTTTACTGTTGTCAAGGGCACCTGAGTAAATGCAGGTAGGCTTGTAGAAGTCTAAGTGGGAAAAATACTGTGTGGGATGAAAACTGAACTTAATATTTGCACTAACACAATTACAGTTCAATTGCAAGTCTTAGCAGAATAATTGAAAGGGGGAAATATGTATTTCATGTTGAAGTTGTTAAAGCTTAGCATTAAGTTTTAATGTAGGTGAGAATGAGTTTTGATGAGTCCTGTAAATTGATGCTTTTCAACTGTGTGACTGACAACCTTTCCACTGAAGCTGTGGGAAGATTCAGGCACCTGATGCCAAGTGCTGAGTACCAGCTCTCCTGGATTTTTAACTTCTCTTTGTGGCTGGGAGATGCTGGTGCACTAAAAGCAGAGGAGCTGCCATGGGCTTCCTTACGGTGACTAAAAATACTTGTAATTGCACGTTGCCATTTTAAAAACTTGTGTGTGACTATATTATGGAACTTGTGAACTATATTAGTAGAATTTGACATGGTCACTTCATTTTGATGGCAGAAGTATTAGTCCATTCATAAAAGGCCAGATCATAGAAGTAGACGATATTTAGGGTCCCTTCCAACCCAAACCGTTCTCTGATTTGGTGACAGTGTAATCCATAAAAGCTCAGTTCTCTTCGGTCAGCCTTAGCGGGATACGGGCCAGTGCTCGATCTTTATTTTCCTTCAAAGGGGAACAGACCCGTAGCAAACCTTACATCCCTGGCCGAGGCAGGCTGGATCCAGCGGAGTTTGCCGTGTGCCGTCCCAGGGGCCGCGGCCGCGGGGACAGCCTGGTAATGGCGGGCTTGATTCGCTAGATGGCGATAGAGACCTTGAGATCCTCCATCAATTAAGACTCATTTTTGTCAAAGTGTTGAAACGTTGATTATCGGGATTTTCGAACGGGTCTTCCTTGTTTTTCATTTGCGGGTAATCTTTAACAGGGGCATATCAGTGTGAATTTGGCAGAGTTTAGTGTGTGGTGTGTCACAGGTGTGTTAAGTTCTGGTGTGTTTCAGAAGAAAAAAAAGGCAAAAATTTGGGGTGGAAGTGAATTAAAACTATAGCTCAGATCTGTTTGACCATTTTGGCAAATGTAAATATTTTTTGCTGTTTTGACTGTAAGAAATGCATCAGTTCAGAAAAAAAAAAAAAAATCTTTCTACATCTGCAATCCAAATGTTGCATTATCGATCAGGAATGTTTTAGAGGGATTCCTGGACTTTCCCCTCCACCCCCCCATGTTACTAAGCGTTTGCCTGGACATTACTCTTGTTGTAACTATAGCAGTTGCTTGCACGGAAAAGTAATAGGAAAATATTTAATATATTTTTAGCTGTCCTTTAATGTAATTTAACAACTGGAAACAAGATGAGTCGGAGCTGTACAAGCAGCCAGCTCTGCAGCAGCAGGCAGTGTCAGGTCATGCCGTTCCAGCCTCTCTAAAGGACAAGCCTTTGGATGAAGTGTCAGTTGTCTGGTTTCCTAAATGCAGGATGCCATTTGCTGCAGGATTCTCCTACAGGACAGCAAAGTTGTTGAGAGAATTTAACTGTAGACAGCTTGCTTGCTAATGGCTTTCACTCAATGCTGAGGCCTTTTCCAGGTATTAGCTTTTTTTCTGTGTTGTTTTTTGCTGTTGCATATTTTTGCCCAAGCAAACTCGCCTTTGAAAGGAAAACAACACATTTGCTGTTTTCAGCAGTGCTAGCAGGTAGACATAGTGTTCAAATATGCAAAATAAAAGGGGGAAAGAGGCAATTGGGTTAATTCCAACTTTCTCATTCAGATCCTTTAGATACATTCTCAATTAATAATTAGTTTAAGGCCCTGGCAGTCAAAAGGAAAGAATAAAAGCATGTTATTGCTGCAGTCTGGGAGAAGAATGGATGAGGGAGGAGAAAAATGAAGTGGAGAAAGATGAGCTCATTTAAAAAAAATTAAGGGTAGGTAAGCAGGTTAATGGCCGTCTACTGTAATTATGATCTGTAAAGAAATCCAGGCATTTCTTTTTTTTTTTTAATTTTTTTTAAAGTCTTGTTCATCCAGGGAAAATGCTCATCAGCTGCTTTCTCTTAATTGCACTTAAAGCATTGGTTATACAGTCTGCAAGAGTTGTCACATGAATGGTACAATTGACAGAATCCTGGTTTCTTCCATGTTGCACTAGAGGAGAAAAGGGATAGCTAAAAGAGGGAAATGAGCCTCCTAATGTCTCGTTATAAGCATGCCATCTGTATTTAAACTGGGAATGCAACATCAATGTAACAATTTTGGAAGATGTCGAACTTCATGGCAAAAGGGCTAGGCAAAGAGTTTCTAATTGCTTTTAAATATAAAAATGGCAAACCAAAATCTTGGGAGAAATAGTGTAAATTGTTGCATTGTCCCTAAATGGGAACTGGTGGGGTTAAATTATTTGCCACTGCTGTTAAATTTATCATTGTGTGCAATTGTGAGCCTGTGAAAAACCTATGTATGTTACTTTGCATGCTGATATCCAAAATGAGTCGGAGTAGACAAGTAGAGGCTGCATATAATCTGGAAATGTGAAATGAGTACCAAGTAGTAGAAAAATTATGGAGCATCGTAACATTTGTTGAAATATTATTGGTAGTCAAGTGCAGGCAATGACATCTGGTCTAATACAGACTTTTGCATCTCCAAGGAGAGGAAATTAAACATTTCAATTAAGAAGAATGGCCAGAATATTTTGGGTGAGGAGGAAATTAGTGAGAAGTGAAAAAAATTATTTTATTTTATTTTGGATGGCATGTTGGTATTTTTTTTTTTCCCTCTGGACAGAAAGGTTTTATTTAATGGGTATTCACCGAGAAATGTTTAGGAAGATTGATCAGATTCAGATTGATTGTACAGCAAGTCAGATGAATAGAGAGACCTTTTCTTTTTTTTTTTTTTACCGCTTATTTTAAGATTGTGCTATTACAAGAGGTGTGGTGCCTCTCACTTCCTGACTGCTGATTTCTGTGGATGGGTTATAGCAATTGCATGGCCCCATGGTGAGTTGGATCAGGCTGGTGATCTGAGCTGAAAACTAACTCCAGAGGAAAACCAAATTGATTTCAGGTGGATCAATGGCTCAGTGACTGACTGTGCTCTGAGCGCTGGTGGAAAGGAGGAGGTTGGGAACTGGGGGCAGGCCCAGTGTGAGATGTAAGGGGTCAGGCATGACCAGCCATTTTTCAGCTCATACCTGACTGTGAAACTGTGGGGTTACTGTTAATAGGATAACACATGGAGGTTTCTTTGGTTGTTGTTTTCTTTCTTCTGTAGTTTTGATTTTTTTCTTAAGGTTTTCTATCTTGTATTTTTTTTCCGTCCTGTCTTTCCAAAAGGCATAGATTTTTGCTTGAATCATATCTTCACCTGGCTGACTAGGTAACAACAAGATACTCCTCACCCAGAATTGTGGTAAAACTGAGAACCAGAGTACTGGGAAGAGCAAGATCTCTTGAACATTCTCTGTATCTGAAATGTAACTGTGTCCCCTTTTAGAAGCTGTATGTTTTGGGTAGAGAGCTGATACCTCAAGATGAAGAGATGTAGAAATGTCTCTCCACATCTGGTGGTAACAGGAAAGACTCTCAGGTGTTCCGTAAAGTATTGGGGAATGCACTTGAATCCTGCAGAGCAGACAAAGTCTGCCATGCTTCAGCTTCAGAATTACTACAGAAATTCTTTAAACCTGTCTAGAATATTGCAGGGATTAAGAGAGATCCTTCATGGTTCTCTCACAGAGATGCCTTAAAAAGGGGATGCACAGTAGCACAGGTGCTTCACCATGAAGGCTGAGAGCTTTAGCAGCATCACACCACCATTTCTAAACTGCCTTGGTTGTTTTCAAATACATTTGTTTTCCAAAACCCACTGTTAAGGTTAGAAGAATACAAATGTTAGCTGATGCTTTAATGTTTTTCTCCAGCCTGTATATTTGTTAGCACTACATGTCTTTGCAGTATACATTTTCTTAGTTCATTAGTAGCTTATCAAAAAATACTTGGGGTTTTGAGACTTTCGCAGAAGTTGTTCTTCAGGATGTTATTGCCTCACTCAATTTGCGTCATGCATTTATCTTAAATTGGATGTTGGCTGGTTCTAGAAACCCTGGGTTTGGATACCTAAATGGTAATAAAGTTTTTGGAATAAAAGATACTTCAAACAGGAGTTAAAAATAATTTTAATTTTCAAGCACTATTCCTAAGAGGATAGAAAAACAGTCTAACTGAAGTGTCTGTCTCCCACGAGACTTAAATAAATATTCATACTGTCCTTCAAAGATATGACACCATGATCTTATAATCAAAAATTTTCATATATTTCCTGGGAATGTTGCCCACTGTGCAAAAGCTGATTTTTTCACCACAAATTCTACTAGAGGCTTTTAGCTGCATCCACAATGAGATGATCTGTTCTTTTTCCTCTTGGTTAAATACTCATTTGAGCCTACTAGGTCTGTTGTTTTCAGGTAGTGGTTTCAGGATGGTGATGATCCTACTTTGACATATAGGGAGAGGCTGAGAACTGGGTTCCATCACTCCGGAAAAAATTGTTTGAGGATGGAATTAGTTGTGATCTTCAACAACCTAATGGAGGCTGTCTAGAAGAAGCCAGACTCTTCCCAGGGATGCACAGCCTTGTACCAGGCAGGTCTAGCCCTGTCTGGGGCCAGAGGTTGGGTTAAACAATGTCCAGAGATCCCTTCGAACCAAAGTTGGTTTATGACCATCAGTTGAGAAGTTCCTTTGATTCTCACTGAGATCTATCACCAAGGTCAGCAAGATCCAACAGATGAAACTTGTCATTTGAAGGGAAGAAAACTGGAAGAATGAAGACAGTCAGCAGCGATACTTGTTCTTACCAGGCTGTTTTGGTTTCAGGCCTAAAAAAATAATGTTTGAGTACTTCAGATGCAGGTTTTGCTGTATAGATCAGGTCGTGTGGTCTCTTGCATGTTATGTCCTTTCACTGGACCTCTGCCAAGGTTCATTGGCTTAATTTAGAAGATAAGCATGAACAGCTTATACTATTTTCAGCACCGAAATATACTTATGAGACAGATGAAAGAGTTTGTTAAGACCTTTATTTATCTGTGAAAGATGGTCTGTCTCTGCTACTGCAGGTACAATACCTTGTAAGGTTATAGATCTTGGTGGGCAGCATCAAGAATTCTGGTTGGAACAAAGGACCCTTGAGAAGTAGGTGTAGTTTAACAAGCTGGGGAATACCTGATCTCTTAACATAAGCAAGGAAGGCTGTAAGTCAGGCATACAGCCAAAGGTAATTTGTTCTGACTCCATTTGTAAGTAGAAAGAGGGCAGTGTCAAAGCTGGATGAAATAAATCCCCCAAATTTTAGAGCTTGATCAGTGATTGAGAGACACCAGCATTATGCTTGCTCTGTTGGCTTTCCTTCCAGCAGTTATACATGATGTAATGCAGGAGATGTTTGTGGTGTTTGTGTTGTCTTTAGCTTCAGACTGTTCCCTTTATCAAATATGGGTAAGGCTTCAGGGAGTAAGATTAAATTATATGTGTCAATATCTGCTTTACAATTTGATACTTGTGTTTGCTGATTTGAACCACTAGCAATAGTTGCTCCATAAAATCCTATTTCAACACCTGAATTAATTTAAAAAAAAAGAAAAAAATAAAACACCGATTTCCTTTTATGTTTCATGTTGATCCTTCTATGTTTTCATACGTTCTAACTGGCAACCTTTAGAATTCTAGAGCAAGAAGTAGATTTTTAGGTTGTTGGGGGTGGGAAGTGGTTCCCACTTGTATCACTGAAATGACTTGCTTATCAAGCAGTGCTTATCAAAAACATGGAATGACAGGACATCATTTGAACCTTATTAGAAGGTTTGGTCCCTGGCAGTCATTTCTCTGTGAGCTCGTGCTAGTCTTGATAGTTACATGAGACTGGAGAAACTTTTAAAATTTGGATAGTGATGGTTGATAAGCCTCGGTTTAAAAAAAAAAAAAAAAAAAAAAAAAAAAAACAAAAAANAAAAAGCAAAGCAAAAAGCATTAATGTTTTCTTTCAAATTACTTGCCTTGTTCCTGAAACAGAGCAGAAATTGGCATGTTTAAACTATTGGAAGTTACCAGAAAAGCAGGACAGTGTAATAATCTGCTTTGATGAAGTTCAGGGTCATATTTCCTGAAATGACTGGGTAAGCATAGAGGAGACCTCGAGGTAGAAACACTTTTTTTTTTCCTTAGTCCAAGGAAGGCAAATCTGCAGAACAGTTGCTGGGGAGAGGGGTAGTCATGCTAAAGTAAGGGCTCCATATTTGGGCTGCTTTGCCTTTCAGTTTGATTCTCTGACTTGTCCTGTGTGCGTTGTCATTTTATTAGGCAATACCACAGTTTGCACACTTATGATTTCTTTCCCGTTTTTTCTGACTACAGTGCAAAAAATGTTTTCAGTGTGAACTTGAGTTTTCTTCCTTGATGCTATTAATTTTTTCTGGAATATTAAACTGTCACAAGCTTTGTGACATTTGGAATTAGCAAGTAGAAGACTAAAACCATAGGAATGTCTTAGTCCTGTGCTGGAGTGTATTGCAGCCTTCAGGTTGGTTTTGCTCTGGTTGGAATTTTACTTGTTGAATCTAGAACTTCCTTAGTTGTACCCTTTCATTTTTGAACAAACCAGGTTTAAATCAATGACAGGTGATGTTTTGCTTTTCATGTGACCACCCTAATTTCTCCCCTTTCCTCCCCATCTCCCTCAGAACTCACTATCATCTTTGAACTTAGGTAAATACCATTTTTGTATTTGCTCAGAAATCTTTTGGTCTCTTTAAATTGTAATTGCACCTCTGCCTCAGTGTTTTAATATGTATTGTACCTGGGTTTTTTGGTTCAATGCATAGTTTCATATTTTTCAACTTGGAGTTAGAAGTAGTTCATCCTGGGGATAAAGGAAAATCAATGAGAAGCCCGTACTTAGACTGAGAACCCCTGCAGAAAGCTTTGATTAGAGAAAAGCTTTAGGTCTGACTCTTGCACACAATTGTCCATCAGGTGGCCAGTCATTTGTGTACCACAGATGGTAGGGATGGAAAAAGGTCTGTTACATCATGTAGTTTGTCTTCCAAAGTATGTATATAGTTACTTCAGCAGAGACACGACTCTCGATGATTTCTGTTGTTGTTGTTGAAGGCTGTTGTCCTTCAAGAAGTCACTTCTAATTTTAATTTTGCTGTGTTTTGATCTGACTGCTTTTTGTGATCACTAAATTTTAATAGATGTGGAAGACGAGCCTGCCTTCAGTAGGAATGTGTTAATTGACAGGTGTCCTGAAGTTCTACATTCTTGGCAGTGGTCCAGGATGACAGAGCAGTAATGACTTTAGAAACTGCTGTTCCTTCCTGGTGAAAGGATTGGAGGAAATCTGTGGAGTTATTAACTACTACTCTCTTCTAACAGATTGTGAGAAGATCATTATGGCATCTAATTAGTTGAGATTACCTCCTTTATGCAGAATGTTTGGGTTTTATTAAATTCCTTTACATGCTGTCTTACGACTTGCACTATTACTTTTTTTTCCTCTTCTCTTCAGTGTTCTGGATGGTTACTCTGAGGATTTGAGTAAGGGATCATGTTCCTATCTCTGTGTGGTGTAATTAGCACAGCTATTTAAATGTTATCTGGAACCCATTTATCTGATCTGTCAGTTGCTGCTTAGTTCAGTGGAAATGCTTTTATGTAAATCACAGAACAATACTTCTGACTTGTAACAAGATTGGGCTGAATTTAGGGAACTGAAACACTTCATCCTGGAATAAAAATGTCTTGCTGAATCAAGGGTAGATTATGAAAGCTGCCACTTCTAAAAAGTGTATTATGCTAACATATGTATATGTATAAATTGAATTAGCTGTGATACTCCTACAGTGAGAAACTTCCCACTGATTCTAAAAAATTTAAGGAAAAGCTGACACACGTGAAATTTTCCTCCCAATTTGCATGCTAGCTCTTCAGCTGGTCTTAGAATATTTGGAATTGATGCCTGATGGGGTGCAGGGCTGATGTTTTCTTTTTACTTCCTAGTAATTTCTTAATGAAAGTAGCTCCTTCTATGGCCCAGAGATAGTTGCATTTTATAGGGATCTAGTGGCATTCATAATGATTTTGATTGCTCTTAGCCTTCTGTGGAAGATAACCACATAAATTTTTTTTTTATTCAATTCAAATAAAAATAACCTTCCCTCCCACCCTTCAGTGTGCTGACCTTTTGCCATCCCATATTTTGGTGGTAGATTTTGAACGTCAAGAAAATAATTACGAAAGTTTCTCATCTTTCATATATGAGCAGCTCACGTAGTTTTGGGTTTTTTTCAGAAGGATGGGCTTCTGACATGGTGCCCAAGGAAAGATTAATTAACTGTGGCTTTTGTTTGTCTGTCTCAGCTTTCAGCCTGGAGTGTAAGCTTGTGTCACTTTGCTCTGTTATAAATACTGTGTTAAATTACAGCAATTTTTTTTAAGAAACTGTTTGATTTTTTGCCAGGGATTCCTGAGCCATTTAGTAAGAGTTTGAGGGATCCTGTTCCTTCTCTGAAAATCAGTGCCAATTTTGGACTGTGCAGCTGTCCCAATTTCCTTTTTATTAATTTTCACTCTAGGAATAAATTTTTGTTGTCTGATGTTTATTCTATTAGCATATTTAAAGTCAGCTATTTCTTTCCCCACATAGATCTTACTTTACTTTTCTCCCCTTTCTTTTTTTTTTTTTTTCCTTAAAATGGAAAAAGAAATAGATCTTCCAGAGGAGATCTGATGGTAAAGCAGTATGAAGTGTCATTTATTTGACTATTCCAGAAATGATCCTTCTGTTATTCCATACAGTACTGCATAGATTTTGGCTCAGCTGGTCTGCATAATATGGGATAGCCTCCCTGCTAAGCCAAGCAACTCCTCTTTGCTTTGAAGAGCATGTCAGGCATGTGTGGTAGTAGATTATCACAATTATCAAGTATCAGTACTGACTTAGTATTTGTCCCTGGCCTTTTCCATCTTAACTTTAGGAAAGTCTGTTCTGTGACTGTCTGTCAGCCTCTCTCTCTGACAGGAACTGTGGTTAGTAGCTTATTAATAGTTTGTGTTGTACATAGACCATCACAGCCTTGCTATACAGCTCTTGAGCATAAAGGGGTGTTTGGCAGTTTTATATAAACAAGGTGCTCCTTTCATCATTTAATCTCTTTGGACAGACAGTGTTGGAAGCAGGTGTCGTTAATGGGTTCGTTATGGCTCAAAAAGTTTTTCTTAACTTTAAAAAAAAACCCAACCAACTTTTTGCATGCTTTGCATAACATAGAGTTGTTGGGTTTTGTCTTTAATTTTTGGTATTTGTGTCATGGCCAATAGTTCTTTTAGGAATACAGTTATCCACCAGTTATACTTGTTCCCTGGGAGGAAGACTTGGTGCTCTCTGAGGTTCTGAGATGGAGTTTGGGAAAACCTGAGCTAATATGCATACACATAATGAAAAAACTCCTTTACATGTTTTGCTTTTAACTGCTTTTGAAATGAAATGGGCATAGGTCCTTAAATATTAAGTTGGCTGTCCATAGTGTTTGGGGAAAAAAAAGTAGCATGAGCTGCAAATAGATTTTCTTATATGGCAAGTAGTTGGTTTCATTTTTTATTTTATTTCTGTTTTCCTTTCCTGTTTTCCATGTTTGCTTCCCAAACCAGTACTTGAATGTGCTTCTTGGTGTATCTGATTGGGGATGGGGATGGCACAAAGGGAGAAGTGGAATTGTTGATAGGATAGTTCAAAAGGAGATTAATTGTCCAAAAATGCTATTAGCTTATCTGCTAACTGCAGTGTCTTGAAATCAAATTGTGAACATGCAGACATGAAAATTACTTTCACCTCAGTGCTTAGTTCAGTCAGAGTGTCAAGAAGTTAAATGTCAAGAACAAAATAAAATTATCTAGAGAAGGTAGCTATGGGTCTTCAAGTCATGAAAATAACCTGGAAACACTGGATGCTCAGAACTGGTAAAGAGAAATACTGCATCACACTAAAGGACAAGCAACTTTGAGATTCCAATGGGTCCAAAAGTGTGCAGGAAGTCAAAAAAGACTGGATGGTTAGTCCTCTTCTGTATATACAATTAAAATAGCAAAAAATTATTGAACCCTTTAAGCCAAACTTGGAAGTCAATGTCAGGATTTAAGCAAGTTTTTTTCACTGGGAGCTGAGAAGGAAGCTTCTAGTGGGGAGAAGGACTTCAGCTGCTTTGCTGAGCTGCACCTGATACTGGACTTTCTGGGAAAGAGATATAGATGGATTACGCATGAAATCTGTACATTAGGGTGAGAATCACTGCCTAACTAGGTTTGGGTTTTGATGTTGTGTTTGGGATGTTTTTTCTTCATTCTTTTTTCTACAGAAGAGAGCAGCTGGGCAAGATCTGTGGGAGTTGTGCTTCCAACTCTGCTCCTTTTTTGCTGATGCCTTGTGTTGAACTCTTCCTGGAGGATGAAATGTCTCTTGGCACATTTGTTGCCATCTGCTGTTTGTCTCTGTTGATAAGGCTTAGTTAGCACTTTTCCTAGGAAAGTGCATGACATAGTTTCAAAAACTGCTCCATTTACCTGTTGCTGTGGGACTAGGCACATGTTTTCCAGCTGGTACATATCATTACAGTTTCAGATGACTAACATGAAAAATGATAATTGAAGCTACAAGCCTATTACGTAGTAAGCTTTAATTAGTTAAACTGCTTCGTATTCATTTACTGTTGGTGCTAATGCTCTTGAAATTAATTGGCACTAAAGGGGGTTCAAAGTTTATATGCAATCATTGCTGTTATAATGTGCTATATTACTAGGTAACTTGGGTTATTAGGTGATTTTGTTCTCAATTATTGCTGCAAGTCAACAAGGACAGAGTAATTATCTCACAAACAATAGACTTGCTCCCAAGACAGATGTGACCAGACCCTTCCTGTGGAGTTCTGCAGTGTTCTAGCAAATAGGCAAGGGAAGGAGATCTACATATGTCACCCAGCAGCAGATGGGGAAGATATTTAGAAAGTGGGATAGCACACTTTCAGATCTTCTGTTATGCTAATAAAGTTTTTGTGTGAGAACAGAGCAATGTCAGTCTATCAATGACATCAACCCCTGGCATGTGCAGGCCATCAAAGCAAACACAGGATGCCTT
The DNA here is from genome assembly GCA_013397915.1 of Daphoenositta chrysoptera. Lineage (NCBI taxonomy): Eukaryota > Metazoa > Chordata > Aves > Passeriformes > Daphoenositta > Daphoenositta chrysoptera. Next base: position 2,045,051 of record VZRO01006317.1, read on the forward strand.
TGTATGCATAGCTGGACAGTGTAAGCCAGTTGCTACTGGAGTGAAGGTCATCTCTCATTTTCCTAGAATAGACTGAATACTTAGCATGCACGTTGATTAAACTTTTCTTTTTTTGAACACAAATTGTGATTTTGTTAAAACGGAAAATTTAGAGTAATGGGTATTTCTAGACACCATAGGAATTTCACCTCTAAGTTGTTAATGTATGGTGTAGTATAATATGGCTTATATTAGCTTGCAACCATCTCATAGAAGAAATAATAAATTGAGTAGATTAATATTACCTAGTAAGTATAACACATTATTAATTAGTAACTATTGAATTCCTAAGCACATATTTAAGATGGTAGAATTTATATCAGAAATTAATTACAAATGCAGATGACTTTCCTGAGTGGAAAAAGGAAAAATTACAATGGTGAAACTATGGAATAGTATGACTGAGCAGTGCCAATGTGCACCTCTTGTTGGTTACTCTCAAAAATGCATTCAGGAGAAGGTTCATCTGAATTTTAAGTGTCTCAGTCTGAGTTCTGATACTATTCTAAGTCCCTCTCTACAGCCAGCATGTAAATCTTTATTTAGGACCGTCTTTCAGCAACTGCACATAGCAGGTCAGGTATTTATTCCATCCCAGGAAACTGCTGTTTCCAGGAATAAAAAAGGGTAACCACATCTCCTTAATTTTCTCTGTCACTTACTTACTTAGAGATTGAGAAGTTTTGCAGATTCAGGAGTGTATTTGTGAACAGATATGCTTCATGTGCATTTTAAAAGATGTCACTGTGTTTCAAGTGATAAAGGTGGATAACTACTTTGAATGGTAGGCTGCTTGGTATTGTTATATTGGAAATAACTGTGGAATTTTACAGTGGATGATTCTTTGTAGCTGCAGTGATTTTGCCCTCTTTGAGTAGTGTCAGTTTACAAGTCAGAATCTTGAGTATGTGGGGACATTATAAAGACTTTAAACACTGACACACATACATTGGGTCATGTTTGTAGGAATAGTCTTGGGGACAGGAATTCATTTTGGGTATTTTAAGCTAAGGTGTTAAACCTACTTTTAAGGGATTTTTTTGTTGATGTTCTATTCTTTAGTACTTACAATTATGACATTTAATTTTCTCTTTTAGGAGATTGTAGTTACGCAGAATCAAAAAGACGAGTGCAGAAAAAACAATATTTGTTGTTTTGTGACTTTCACAAAACTATTACTCTTTGGGCAGGGGATTACAAATGTGGAAATACAGGGCACTGCAGCTTCATTTATGTGCAACCTGTGATGATCTAGAGAAACCTAAGTGGCTGTTTCATTTGTTTCACTTCTTTCTGTAAGGAAGGAAAAACAAGAATACTTTGTTAAATCATTGCACTGCAGATGCGATGATTTTAAAGGTATCTGTCAAGTGTGCCTGTTTGATAACGTAGAGGGCTCCTCAGCAGTGGATTAATTTTGATATTTTAGCCTTGAAACCAAGTTTCCGTGTTTGAATCTACTAAAATTGTTGGTGTCATGTGTCTAATAACCCATCTGCTTGAATAATGATAAAGCCTCCTACTTAGTCTGTCTACCTCAAGGGAATAATCGAGCAGCCATCGTGACAATACTGCTCTGAGCCAACAAAATACATTTTTCCCCAGGAGTTCCCTTCGAAGCATGAATTATTTTCAAGGTAGTAGTGTGAAGTGCTCTGAAATGAGGCTCAATGAGGAACAAGTATCTATCTCAAATTGTCTGTCATGGCCAGTGAAGCTAAAAAAAAACCTAACCAAAAACCAGGATAACCCAACTTCACCTTACTTAAAAAATAGCCAGATATCCATCCTTATGAGTAGGATTATATGATGTATGTTTTACGGGGCTGGGCTAGATTTCTTAGTAGACCATTCTGCCATGCAGCAGTCTTCAGGCTGCTTCAGTTTTACTCCATAAAGTCTTGATGCAGTTGTACTGTTTGGGCTTCCTACTGTGACAGAGACTATTGCCAGTCAGAAGAGCCAAGAACCAAAATTTTGTAGATGTCTGATATCCCAAATGTGTGTGAATCAATTTGGAATCTAATGCATCTCTTCCTCCTCCTTCCTCCTCACTGTGGTACAAATCCTCTTGTATGATCAGTTTCTTGTGTTTGTTTGTGCAGATTCAGAGTTGGCAGCATAAATGAGCCATGTTTCAGTTCTTCCTTAACTTCATGGCAAAGGAGTTGCATAGAGGTGCTGGATTTCCCATTATTTGTGTTAAATCAAGGTCCTATGCCTGCTTCTAAAAATTATGCTGTCACTCAACCTGAAGTTACAAGCTTGAAGTAGAGGCTATTTAGTAAAATTTTATGGCCCATATGTGGTGGAGGAATGTCAGTAAGGAATCACTGCTGTCTTCTGCCACACTTATACAAATAATTGTAATTTATGTGACATGTTTTAATGTTAATGAATTGGATGCCTTTCATAAAGGTAATTCTATGCAGTTACAACAAGTCATCTGTGGTTGGCAAGAGAGGAACTGTGTATTACTCATTTGGCATAGCATAAACATATTTGTACTTAAAAATTAGTATTCAATAATAAATTTGGACCTTCCATTATTTTCCTGGTTTAATGCAGGGGAGTTTCTTTGTTATGTACTAAATGTTTATAAAAGATTTCTTGTGATTCCTACCCATGTGTGCATGATCTGGTATCTTGGATTTGCTTTGCTATAGCCTTCATCTGTGTAAAACATTTTGCATGGAAAAAGTGATGTTTCCCCTGTCTTAGTTCAATCTTGAAATGTTTACTGTTTATTGTGTAGTTATAACTGATTATCAGTTTGTCTCCTTCCTCAGATCATGCTTGTGCTTAGGGTGGAGCAAATTACCTGTGCTATAATTCATCTCTGAATATGCTAATAAATTTTGTGAGCTTTTATGTTTTCTGGTTTCTGGATAGTATGTAGTGTCATGAATTTTTTATGGGATTAAATAAAATTTTTAAACCGAAAAATTCCTAATGCAGTAAACAGAAGTATCCTTACATTAGTAATTCCTGCAGCTTTTAGTGTTTTAATGCTTACTGCAAGTTGCCTGTTTTTAAGACTTTTGAGTGAAATAGGAAGTTGGGACCAGAAGGGACATTAGACTGCAGCCTGTTTAGATGAGCTTTCTTGTACTAGCTGGGGAACATTTTTGAAGTATACTTTAGAGACTTGGGAGCTTTTGCTATTGGAATGGTCCAAAGCTTTTTGGGTAGCAGATATGCCCTTGTGAAGAAGGTGAATTGCAAGAAGGGGACCCTGTGACACTGGTGGCTGAATGCTGTGCCATGACTACAGACTGTGTTGTCCCAGTGCAGCTACTCTGGGTATAGTGGGTGGTCAGAGACATTCCCTGATATGCAGCAAAGCATTGTTCATACGTGTATGGCCTGAGCCCATAAGAAGGTCCCAAGTAGTTAGAAACTAAGAGTGGCCTGGGTGGATTCTACCAGGCCTGAATGCCTGAGCACGGCTCAGAGAAAAAGAAAACAAAGGGCCCTCTTACCCCAAGTGTCACATAGTTAATATTTAGAAAATAAGTTGCTCTAATTCTATTTGTTTTCCTCTTTCCACTTCCCTCCTTTTCTTTTACCTTAACATACCAAGAATTAACTCTTGAAATGATACACTGACTCATATGTATAAGCATATTGTTATAGGGTAATTTAGTCATGCCCCTGTAGTATATGGTATTCTGGATGCTGCTGACACTTGGGGTTGGACCTAAATGATCTTCAAGGTCCTTTCCAACCCAAGCCATCCTATGACTCTTTAGGGTGGGATTTTTCTGTGGTGGAGAAGTGGAAAAATCTTTGGAGCAGGGCTTATGTGCTTTTACGTCTATAAAAACACTGGAGGTCCATTGTACCAACTGGATTTTGTCTCTTACTGACTTGCCTTCCTTGTAAATTCTGTTTTTTAACGTGTCTCTCTCTTCTTCCCTCCCCACTTCTCCAGAGTGTCTCCACTGCCAGAACATCCACATTTTATGTTTCTTGTTACTTCCCAAATTTTCCATAACCACTGCCCTCGTTTTTTAGGCTTTCCAGTTGAATACCACGTTGATTACAGATAAAGGTGGGAGCCTGGAGTTGCATTACCAAAGCTGTTGAGTAAAAATAACTCTCCCACCTGTTTGACCTATAGTGAGGTTTGGGGTGTGGGGTAGGCGAGGAGGGGATGCAGGAGGGGAGAACTGGCTGCTGCCGAACACCAGGATGATGCAGGTGCCAGCCAGCAGCGTCCACCTGACTGTTCCAAACTGTGTTCTGAGAGAACAAAAGCAGGTTTTGCTGCCCAGACTCTGGCTTGCATTCTGGGAGACCAAGTAGAAGGGCCTATTTCTCTGTGGGGAGCAAGCACCTACTTTTCCCTGGGAGGGAAAAAAAGGAGGGATGTTTTTCTGGGTCTGTCAGGATGCTCTGGCCATGTGTAGTGGTCTGCATGTCCTGTGCCAGTGCTCTGTTTATTCTTCCCTGCACTGCTCTTCCAGCCCACCTGAGGAGTTTGCTGGCAGCTCCTTAATACATGCTCTGCTTGTGGTTTGGTGCTGTAGGAGCTGAGGTGACTTGCACCACTACATGGAAAATTAAGTAGTGTCTTTCTTCAGTATATTCGTCTGTAGGCAGTTTTTTGTTCCATCTCCAAGTACCTTCACCATCCATCTGTGTGTAGACGTTTGAGCTGTGTGTTACCACTTACCCTGGTGTTTTGAGGTGTGTTTTGATAGCTTTCTCCCCACTGTACTCTAGACAGGCTGGAGTGTCCTTGAACCTGCCCTCCCCTTTCTAAAGTGAAGAATGAGAAGCCTTTAAGCAGCTTAAGTGTCGGCCGTGCCGCAGCTGACAGGAAACTGATCTGGTGCTTGGCCCCGCTGCAGCCGGGGCTGCCAGTGGCATGTGCTGGGCTGTGCAAGCCCTGCCAGGGCCAGGGGTCGTGCCGAGGGCCCCTCTGCCCCTGCAAGGTGCAGCCTGGCTGGAGATGTGCTCAGGAATCGCCTGGCTGTCCCAAAATGTGGCGGCTGTTTGCCACAGCTGCATGTCCTGTCCAAACAGTGACTGGGCTCGGGGTTAAAGGTTGATAAAAACTGTTGCTAACTTGAGATGATTGATGTTGGAACACTAATTAGTGAGTAGGGGCGATTAATTTGATCACTTGTAGTGGTTTCTCTTACGGGTTTTGAAGGACTTTGCTGAGCTGCTTCTATCAGCTTTTTAATTGAAGGAGGGATGTGTTTCCAGTGGGCTGCTTCCAAGAGGAAAAACCGGGTTAATTCATAAGCAGTGCTTGAATTTACTTGTGTGGGTCTCCAAAGGCTGGCAGGGAGATTCCTGTTTTCCTTAGAGAGGGAAATGTCAGACACCCTGGTGAAATTTTCATGTGAAATACCTTGTGACATAGTTGGGAGCTCATTGACCATGCTCTGCCACAGGAGGTGTTCTCTGTAGTTGGGGAGGCAACAGAGGAGTGTTAAAAGAGTATTCTGGTAACATTACTTTGGCTTATTCAATTGCTGATGACAAGACAATGTGTTTCCACTTTGGTCCACGCTGCTAAACTGTAATATAATTATTTGTATTAGACACCAACCACCTGTTAATATCGTTCTTCTAAAGGTCATTGTGTGGTGCCTTGCTGTCTGAATTTAACAGCCCTGTATCAGGTTTGTTGGTCACTCTTTTGTGTGACACTGGACAAGTGTTTGTGGGGAAAGAATGTGAACCTGATACCCTGACGGCCAAGGGAGAGGAGAGGACCAGGGACAGGCTCTGCTGCTGCTATTGTCGTGCCACCAGGCCAGGGCTGGAAAACACACAGCTTCCTTCTGAGGTGCTTTCATCTAATGCAATCCTTGTTTGGAACAAAACCAACTTGTGGTAATTTCCCAGGAGAAGCAGACTAATATCCATAAACCCAAACTTTTTGGTACCCTGGATGTGGAGGAGACACGGTGGTACTAACCTGGGCTATAAAGGAGAGGAGGGGTGCTGCTCTCCTGGCTGTCAGTCCTCCTAATGCCGTGAGAGGGTAGTGAGGGGGTGATAATGTAATTGTGCTTGGTGACAATAGGTAGATGCTTGATAAATTATGTTAAAACATATGAACTGGGCGGTTAACCTTAATCCTGGTGTTGGATTCATTTATTAATGTCGGTACAGTGACCTGAAAATGCAAAGCACTGTATCATTGAAAAATGTTGACCTTGTTAACTGACAATTTTTAATTAATTTTGTTGAAAATAAGGGTGGCATGCCTTTAACTTGAACTTTCACTCTTCCCACCTGACCTAGTATTAGCTTTTGAGAGTGGTGCAGGCCAGGTAGGACTTGCAGATGAACTTATTCCGTGCTTGTATCCAGTGCATGAAGCAGATGCAAGTGACTGCTGCTGCAGGGGCTCAGCTGAATGACTTTGTTTTCAAATTTCCAGAAAATGAAAGCTTCAGCTGCCAAAAGAACAAAACAAAGCACCTGGTTTACCACATGGTGTAGGACATTCCAGCACTTGCAAAGAGGGAGGGTTGGCTTTAAGCCATCTATATTCCAGTGTCATTAGTAACTGCTGCTAACTGTTGGATTGAATTACTGGCTGAGAAAGAGCAAGGGCTTTTAGAGTCTTCTCTGCAATTGAAAATAGTCACATGAAGAACTCCCATTACTGACAATTTTATAAGGAATAAGGATCTCACTTTATCAGTTGCATATTTATTGGCTCAAACCATTTGAGGCTCATTATGCGCATGTAGATAACTCGTTGTGGTTGTTTGAAAAGGTTCATTAGGGTCTTCAAGAATTCTGGCTTTATAAAAATCTAATTCATTATTTCTGCAATGAAAGAGTTAATGAAGGATCACTTGTGGCTTTTAATTTTCAGCTAATTAAAAAGAACGTCTGTTTTTGCCTTGACACTCGTCGTTAAAAGTGCCAAATATAGGATTTTTTTTTTGTGTGTGAGTTGAAGGGTGAGGAGGAGGGGGAAAAGTTACATGTAAATCATTTAGCCATTAACCTAATGTGGTGGATTTATAAATCCTATTACTGTAAGCCCTTTTCATTTCCACTGAGGCCTGACGTGTGCTTGATCCTGCTAATGTAAAATTCATTCTGTCTAAGTGATTACTGAAGTAAGACATTTTAGTCAATTTTAATCAGATTGTGTGATACTTGCTTGAACACCAATGTTAAGTAAGACATGGACACAGTTTGGCCATGTCTTAATTAGCCTTTACAAATCAGACTGGGAATCAATCAGTGAGCCAAGTCTATGAACCTTTTGACACCTAATGCTTTCTGTGGGGGGAAAAAACCATCTATGCTGAGGGCTGAAAATACAGGGCTTGGAAGCAAGATTAAGATTGTAATTTGGTGTTCTTGCCTTCTTGGCAATCCCTCACAGTGTGCAAGTCCTTGGCGATGCAGCCCTCATTGGTGTTTCAGAGTGAGGCCTGTGGGGTGCTTCCTGTAGCCCATCATAAATTCCTGTCTCCGCAGCAGGAGCAGCAATTGGAGTATTTTTCTGAAGCTGCTTCTGCTCCAAGACACATCTGTTATTTTGGTGGAGGGGGGTGAGACCTTATCTTAAAATGTAACCTCCTCCCCCCAAGTGTTCACTTGGAACTCCTGACTTGGATTCATGGGACATCTGTGTTTCTTGGGTTTAGCTGTCTCTGTTTTCCCTGTAGGGAAGCATTAGTATGGAAGATCTGCCTCATAAGCCCCTCAAATATTGCTCACTGTTGAGATCAGAGGTGGTTTTTGTGAAATGTCATCCTTTGATAAGACAAGTAAAGACTTTGCTGTTTTTAATGTTTTTCCTGGATCATTGCTTTTTCAGTAGGCTTGACTGACATGAGCCTCAAACTGATTTTCAGTCCATGTTAGTTTATCCAGTTTTTGAAGAATCATTACTAGCGAATATTTTGTCTATTCTAATAGTGTAGAATTTCTGTATTGGTAACAACTTTTTTTGGTATTTTCTTCTGATACATGGACCATTTCCTTTTATTACCAAGATACTTGAAAAACTTGCCATGTCCTTGAAAGATCCTGTAGAAGTCTTTGGTCTTCCCCCCTGCCCCCCTGCCGTCTTCTTTTGCTTATGGTGTCTTCTGCTGTATGGTGGAAATCTTTAGGAGAAAAGGGTGCTTGAAGTATATGGAAATGAAAATGCTTTGTACCAGAGACAGCAGATGCTCTCTCAAAGTAGGCAACATCTTTTGCAGAAGTCCTAACTGCACATGGCATTGTTTCAGAGCTGAGGATTTTGTAACCTGATGAAAGACAGGTCCCTTGTAAACCACCAGTTTAGCCTGGAGGTTTTGCTTTGCCATTGTTGAAGAATTACCTGTACAATTATTTTGTGTTAAAGCTTGAAAACTCAACCACCAGCAGTGTCGGGCAAACAGTTTTCAAAATCATTCTAGAATAAGTCGGTATGCTACAGACTTTGTAAGTTGTTTTTAATGCTCAGCTTCCAGGCAATTTAAATATCTTTTCTCCTCTATCTAACCTGTTAAATTACCTCTCTATGTTAGGGTGAGTGTACCTCATTTAGTCAGATGTTACTTAGTTGATGATAGGACTGCAAGCACATGTGGAAGAAAGTGGGGAACATGTTTTTTGCTTGATCTGAATGCCTCTTTGTCTTCTGTTTTCTCTTTCCTGCGGTTACTGTTGGTCTGCCAGGTGTGCCTTTTTGAATGAAAATGAGAAACTTCTTTAGTGTAGAACTCTTACTGTGGTTGGGATGAGGCTTGTTTGAAAAGCTTTGAAATTAGATGTTAATTACCTTTCTCTTCTACTGGATAATCTTCTGTACTTTAACCAGTTTTAATGGATTTATGTTTGTTTGGTTAAATAAATATTCAAATACTTTGAATTTGCCATATTTCAGCTTTTTGACAGTTTCTTATGTGATGGATTGTAGGAGAGAAAGTGCTCATGAAAAGGCAGAACTTAAACAGAAAAAAATCATAGTAGTTCAGGTGGATGGGATGGTTGATCCATTATAATTAAATGGAATTAATCTGAACAACTATACAATGAGGGCCAAGGAGAGAACTGTCAAGGTTCACATCAGCCTTTTAAAATGGTGGATGCCAAGATCATAAAGTTTTAAGCCTGAGAAGGCTGCAGTGAAGTCCATTCTAGATCATATTTTAGAGTAAGGTTTTCATTAATCTCAGTCAAATTGTGGTTGGTTCTTGACTTTGAATATTAAATACCTTCCTACAATTGTATGTATACATAGGGTCAAAATAAATGTCTGGGTTGGTAAATAGAAACTAGCTCCAGGGTACTGAGTCTCAGAAAAGAACATGACCTGCAGAAGAGAACAGGCATCTCTTATCAGCCATCTTTCATGTATATTTCCTGGGAAAATGCTTTTAAAGTCTCTGTTTCACAGCATATCAAGACTCAACCAAAAATAGTGTTACCTATTTCACAAAGCAGCAGTATCTCTTCATTGTCCTGGAGGCTGGTGGGCAGGTATGTTTTGGGGTTTTTTTACCCAGCAGAGTTAATGTAGTTTATAATATGTAAAAATTTCCGTATTCCTGATTTTTTTTTGTTGTTGTTGTTTTAATGGGCACTCGATATTCTTCAGCCCTCTCAAGGGAATATGTATGGGCTTTTTTTCGTGGCATTTGTGTCATTTTAATAGTAGATTTTTTGTGTTTATGTTTGTTTGGTTTGGTTTTCTTTGCTTACTGAGGCACATAAGAAGATCCATCTGAACATCAAGAAACACTTTTTTACTGTGAGGGTGACTGAGACCTGGCACAGCTTGTCCAGAGAATGTGTGGGTTCTCCATCTTTATAGATACTCGAAGGTGTCTGGACGTGGCCCTGCTTGAGCTGGGGAGATGACCTCCAGAGGTCCCTTCCAACCTCAGCCAGCCTGTGGCTTTGTGATTTAGTCTATTTTTATTTTTCCTAATTCAAATCAGGCCTTAGAATATCAGCAAATTCTTACAGGGGTTTTTATTCCTACAGCATATCCCTATCTTTACTTGTGTTTTGGGGGTTGGTTGGCTTGTTTATTTCTTACTGCAGGCACCTGTAGTTATCTAAGGGCATTAAAAAGGAGCTTAGCAACATTTGTATCTGTAATAGCAGTGGATGAAATCAAGCCACTGTCCACCAGTGCTTGTGGTTGGATTATTACGTTGGCACTAAAACTCAGGGCCCTGCAGGTCTCATTTCAGATATAATTCTAAGCAGGATATTGAATGACTGGTGTGACAATAATGTAAATCAGTGCTGGTGCCTTCTACTTCAACTGAAAAGTGAGAGCAAGAGAGAGCTTTGAAAGAAGGTTTCCATGGCATATGAGTGAAAGCTGAGTTTTTTATTAACAATTCAAACTCCTGTAATAAGAAGTAGGAAAGCTTATTAGCTATGTTTTTAGAATAACAAAACCTTTAGGTTGTGATGTTCTTTCTCTAACAGAATTTGTGGGATGAAGAATTTAAATGAAAATTTCTAAAGTCAAAGATTGATTGAGTTAAAGTATGTAGCACGAAATCAATCCTGTCAAATTGTAGGGAAATAAGTGAGACATTTATAAACATTGTTAATGTTTTAGAAATCTAGTTTTGTGCAAATGTATTTTGAATTCTTTACAAATGAGATAACAGTAGGTCTAAATGACAAATTAAAGATTTAAGAAATAATCAGCATGCCTCTCTTGTAGTAATGGATTTATGGAGGTAGCATGCTTAAGTTGCATTTGTAATTAAGGTTTTTCCATCATTAGAATAGAAATGTATTCCTGTTGAGCAGTATCTTTTTATGTGATTTATGTGGATTGAATGAGTGGCAAAACTCCACTACTTTAATCTGTTATGTGGCTAAATGTCAGTATTTGGATTGGATTCCTAGAGGGTCATGCTGAAAGGTTAAATACATTTGTCTGTTTTCTTAGTCTTCAAATTTCCATATTCTTTACAAGTAACAAACAAATCCATGTCCTGTGGGATTGTACAATGACAGCTTAGCAACTTGGCTTCATTAGTAATGAAGCCGTACTGCTGTTAATTTCAAAACTCTAAGTACTGAAATGGGTGGGCTGTACGTGGAGTGCTTAACAACAGACTAATGCATAAAAGAAACTTCTGAAACTGTAATTTCTTTGCATAAGTTCATAGTCCTGAAAAATTTAACCATATGAATTGATAAGCCTCTAACTTTGTTCTGTTTTTAAAAACAGTACAAGTGTCCTGGTTTATGAGACCGACTTCAAATAGTATTAAAAACGGCCTATACTACATCTTTAGGTAATTGACCAAGTGACCATGAGCTGCTGAAATCCTAAAGGCTGATAATAAGGTGGTTTCTTTCAGGAATTTGCTTTTGTGTAAAACGCAGCTTTTCTCAGTTGGAGTACTTCCAAAATTGTGTCATGGAACATGTTTCTGTTTCTGCAGGAGCTCTCTGACATCAAATATGGTTCCATCCTTAGCTCTTTTAGTGATTATGATATATATGGTATGGTGAATGTCTGTGGATAGGCAATACCTTCCAATGACCTGGGCCCTTTTATTCCCGTACATCCTTACAGGAAAAATCTGGAAGGTGAAGTTGCCCCTACAGTTCCTATTCCTCACTTAGAGTTGCAAGCTCTATTTAACAAGCAATTTAGGATTGTTAACCAGTAATTTTCTTTTGTAGTCAGTTTAAAAATAGTTAAAAAGCTTAAATGAGCCTTTTTAAAAAAAATTATTTCTACATTATACATCTTACAGTCATTTGGTAGGCTAGTAGACTTTATTTCTGACATGCCTTGCAAACGCTTACTTCGTTCTAGGAGAGTCTTTCTTGTCCTGAGGAGCTCTGTGTTGGCTTTGGTTGGTTGTTGGTTTTTTTTTGTCAGACATATCTAGGGAATTCAGGAAGCTCATTCTTAAGAGAGAATCTGAAAAGACTGTGTCTGACTCTGACAGACTGTCAGGAGCTCTTTCCATCTGTATCCAATCCAGCTTCCTCAAGTGCTGTAAAGAGGTCACACTGAACAAATCAAAGCTGTGACTGAGACTTCATGCTATTAACCATGCATGTTCCTCATCGTATTTCCAAATCTTTGGAGCAATCACGAGGTCCTGCCCTGAAGCAGGAAATGTTAAGCGTGCCATGTAGAGCTGAAACTGTTTCATAGAATGACAGAATATGCTGAGTTGGAAGGGACCCATCAGGGTCACTGAGTGCAGCTCCCGGCCCTGGGCAGGACACCCCACGACACCACCCTGTGCCTGAGAGCATTGTCCAAGTGCTTCTGGAGCTCTGTCAGGCTGGTGCTGTGAGCACTGCCCTGGGGAGCTGTTCCAGTGCCCAGCCACTCTCTGGGGGAAGAACCTTTTCCTGATTCCCAACCTAAACCTTCCCTGACTCAGCTTCAGGCCATTCCCTCGGGTCCTGTCACTGTCACCACAGAGCAGAGATCAGTGCCTGCCCCTTCTCTGCCCCTCATGAGGGAGTTGTAACTGCAGTGAGGTCTCCCCTCAGTCTCCTCCAGGCTGAACAGACCAAGTGACCTCAGTGGCTCCTGATAAGGTTTTTTTGTGCCTGGCACCACCTAAGAAGGCTTTTACCATACTGCTAAAAGAGATCAGAAATCTGCAGCCAAAGCGATGTCTGAAGGCTTGGAGGAAGTACCCCGACTGGACATGGGCCTGTGGGAAGATTTAGGTGCAATGTAAGACAGAGTGGCAGGGAGTGATGTTCCAGGCTGACAGCAGAGAGGAGAAAAGTTCATAAGCATTTGTAAAATAGCCTGCAAGTAACATATTGTGGAAACGTGTAATAATTATTTTTCATTATTACTCTAAGGATAAATGAAAAATTAAAATGGAGCTGGGTTTTTTTAAGTACAGTTGTGAACCCTCTAAGCATTCATAGACCCCTGATCTCTCATCTTTTTTATATATTTATATATATACTATTTTATAGTAGCTTGGGTGGAGCCTTGAACATCCCAGTATAGTTGGGAAGCTGAATGTACAGGAACTTCTTCCTTAGTCAGAGAAGGTCACAATCTGTCAGATCTGAAGCTGATTATTTTGGAGTCTTTCAGGACAGTCCTTTTCTTCAGAGTAGAGAGATGACCTCGAAAGTGCCAAGAGCTTTATCTGTAACACTATTCTGGAGGCACTCCCTTATTCACATTGATATACTTGAGGAGGGTCCCCTTGTTGGTGGTTAGGTGGTCCCTCCTGCTCCCAGCATATCCCACCCTTTGCTTGCCATCATGGGCACGCACTCCTGCCCCTCTCAGTTCTGGTTCAAGGCTCTCCTTACCAGCCTGGGAAGCCTGTTGGCACAGATAATTTTGCCCCATTTAGGCAAATGGATCCTTCCTTGTCCAAGCAATTCTTGGTGCTGACACCAGCTGCAACCGTGGAGGATGAATAAGTATTGTTTAACTTTATAAAAACACCTGTCGTGTTGTCTAAATATATCTAATTTAATGAAACAAAATTATATGCTTTATGAAAATCCTGCATGACATTTAAGAAATTAGGTAAGAGAACTTTCTTTGGAGGCTAATTAGAGGCTAAAATACTTTTCCGAATTTGAATAAATGTTGCTTTGATAGACACTCACTTAGTCATAATGAAAGAACAGTTTTAAAGCAGTTCAAACCACTTATAAAGATTTTTTGATGGACACAACATCCACAAACAATCTATTCATTAGCAAGCCTAGCATGTCCTCTCATCTCCTATAAAATGTCAGGATCATTTTCAGTGGATATTACCTGTATCTAGTCAGAGATTGCCTTGTTCTGTTTTAGTGTAGCTTTGCAAATGCCTATGGTTCTTCAAGAAAAAGGCTGTATTGTTCAGTAGAAGGCCTTTTTCTTTTAAGAATACTCATTAGGTAGCAAGTGTGTTCTGCATCTGTTTTTCTCTTCAGTACTTGCTTGTTTTCTCCCAGGCCTTCCTTTTTCTCCAAGCACACAAGTTATGGTTATTACTTAAAAGATACTGACCAGGAGAACTGTAGAAAAGTTTAAAGTCCTGTTTTCTGCTTTTTATTTAAAAAAAAAAAATCAACCAAAAACAAAGGGGGAGGAAGATTTGATTCTCAGGGAGTTTGTTGTCACCTCGGACAGTGCACTGAGTTTATCTACTGCTTAAAAAATGTTTAGACTTTGAAGTATTAGTTTTATTTCCTTTTCAGGTTTATAGATATACTTGATGTTTTTCCAAAACTGTCTTCTCTACTGATTCTGAGATATACTCCCTGATTTCTCCAGGGCTTCTAGTTATATGGCTATGGGAGTAACTTTTCTTGGAGATGGGACAGTACTTCCATTTCTGTCGCTTCAAGATTGAGAGACATGCTTATATACTGAAAGATAGTTTTAAACCTGATGTGGAAGATGGTATGGTTATTTTTCCCTACTCTGGAATAAATTTTGCTGTTATTCAGAGGACAATTTCTGTTCCCTGGTTTAAACCTTGACTGGGTTCTAACTTGTCTGACTAAACAGGAAACCTTGGTTTATTAGTAATTAATTTCAATTATTTACTGTCCATGTCATTTTATTTTATAAAGACTGATTATCTTTTGCTGAATGTGTTAAACCTGTTCAGTTTGGGAAACAAAGCAAAGTAAAGCTTTCCTGTCTAAATGTTTGTTCATTCCTCTGAAACAAATGCTGTTGTTTTCTCTAAGGAGAATATACTTGTCTATATGCATTTAAACATTGAATAATTTAACACATGTTTTGGTTTTATTAGGAAATCGTAAATGCTGCTTGTCGTATTCTTTCTTAATGAGAAGTGGTTTTACTTGTGGTTTGTGATAGTTAGCTTTTGATACAGTTGCAGTTGTCTTATTAGGCAAAGCTACCATTGCATCTTATAGTTAAGTACAAGATATTCATCAAGCATAGATTTATTTAATGCTTTGGAATTTAAAAAAAAATCATAAAAGTTAGAGAGCCAAAATTTGTTTGAGTACCACATTCTTCAAGGGGTTTTAGATGCTGTGGATCTTGTTTCTTCGTGAAGTGGAACAGCGATCCCTGCTCCTTTATTTGTTTCAGGTGTTCAGTTTTGAACGAGTTAGAAAGAAAATAACTCCATGGGTGGGCTGTGAGCCCTGGTGCTTCTCTAGGAACTGTCCCTGTGTTTGGTTTCTCTGGAGCATTAGGAGATGCCCGGGCTGTACCGACATTTTTCACAGCTACTTATCACACGGACATTGTATTCCTGCTGCTTCTAGGAACACACAACACTTCTGGGAAGTGGGGTCAGAGCCAGGGCAGTTACCTTCTATGCACTCAAGTGTTCAACTTCATTGTTGAGCACTCCGTTTCTCCGTTTCCAAGACTATAAAACCATTTTCAACACAGAAGTTTTTGTGTGTGGGTGGGGTTTTTTGTTTAGTTTGTGATTTTTTTTGTTTTGTTTTGTTTTGGGGTTTTCTTTTGTGGGCTGGTTGGTTGGTTGTGGTTTTTTGTTTGGTTTTTTGGGGTTTGTTTTGTTTGTTTTTTGTTGGTTTTTTTTTTACTTTTGTTCGGTGCTTTTAAGAGTTTGTATCAGTGTTCTTTCTTTTATCCTAATACCAAAATAACCCTTTCCAATATAGGCAAAATTTGCTTTGGCATGGTTTGTAATATATCTTGTAGAAAAACCAATGATTTCACAACTTAATAAGAAAACTGTTCTGGTTCTCCCATTCTCTTCAGTGAAGCTCACCACAAGTACTTGGAATAGAAGAACTGTAGAATTTTAAAGGATATAATTGTTTCTCGCACCAAGGGAGCACTGTCTTCATCTTTGCATTCCTTGTCAAAATGTGACAAAAATACACATAACTTTTTTTGTGTTCAGCACGTTTCTGTTGCTGCCTTTTTTTGTGTGTTTTCTGTTGTTTGTGAGGCAAAAGATTCTACCTTTAGTTGGCATGCAAACACATGTCACTGGATCTTTGTGTACACTGTGTCAGCCCTTAGAACCATTCTCCCTTTGGTTTTGGTGCTCCATCCAATACTGGTGTTATATACAGAAGCTATGAAAGTTGTATTACTGTCTGTCAGCTTTGCTGGGTGGAGTATGAACAGTTAATTTCAGCACTTCTGAAGAAAAAGAAAACCAAAATAACATAGAAGGGAAAACTTTGGCAGTTTTGGGTGTATTTCTGATGCTGTTAATGTTTCATTATGTTCCATGTTTTGAAGAAACATCATTAATGTTTCATAATGTTTCATGTTTTGGAGAAATGTAACTTTGAATGTATTGTCTAAGTACAGCAAATACTCAGTAAAAGCTCTTTAAAACAAACTTATTAACTACTTGAATCTGATCACTCAAACTTTTCTAAATCAAGTCCATTATCTGATAAAAAAACTAAATTGTGATTCTTCATTCTTCGTGGCAAACAAGGCCTCCATCTTTCTTTCACTTATGCTAGGGCATATGTGCCTTTTTGTCCAGCAATAGAAACCTTTTCTGAAAATCCTCCTTAATAAAATCATTTTACAGTATCATGTAATCATGATTTATCAGTGCTAAAGTCTGCTTAAGACAAAATCCTAACAAAGCTAATGAATAGGTTGCAAAAATTCAGAGGTTTAAAAATACTTGGATTAGTGAGTGGTGTTACTGGAACACGGTTTTTCCAGCCCATTTGTTCCTCTGTGCCATGGGAAGGACTAGCTGATATGAATTACTAAAGCAGGTGACAGAATTATTTTCTTACTATGTAATTGCAGAAGTAAATAAATGAGGTGGAAAAATATATCAGGTCTGCTCTGGATAACTACAGATAGTTTTGCCTTAGGGCTGCTTGTTTTTTTTCCTTGTGCAGAGTGAATGCACAAGGAGTGTTTAAGTTTCTTTTGGTTGTTTTTTTTTGGTTCAGGATTTTTTGTTTGTTTTTGGGGGGGTTTTTTAGTTTTTTTGTTTGTTTGTTTTGTTTTGTTTGTGGGGATTTTTGGTTTTGGGTTTGTTTTTTGTTTTTTTTCTTTTTTTTGTGTGTATGCTTCTCTGGTACAATGCTTTTGTAATGATCGTGCTCATTCTTTTCAGTCTGCTCCTAAGTCTTCCTTTCTGTTCCTTCATGTCTGTGACCCCGGGATTCTGCAGAAAATGTGTGTTTTCAGGAGAAGTCTTTGCATCAGCATATTAGTTTTGTATCCTGTCTCATTGGTTTTTAACTCTGCTATCTTAGCTTGTTTCCACAGAAGCATCCTCTCATCAGAAGGTACTCTTCAGAGGTTTTTAAATAAGGAATCTTTAAAAATACTTGATGTAATAAATAATAGTAAGGCTGTTCTTTGTATATTTATTTATTTTTAATCATTCCCTGACTTAAATCACAACCTCTTTTAATTAAGTAATTAGTGAGTTGGGGTAGGATTAGAACAGGGAATTTTGTAGTTTGATGAGTGCTTGTCTGCAATTACAATCTTTCAGTTTATACTGAC
This sequence comes from Daphoenositta chrysoptera, assembly GCA_013397915.1. Lineage (NCBI taxonomy): Eukaryota > Metazoa > Chordata > Aves > Passeriformes > Daphoenositta > Daphoenositta chrysoptera. Next base: position 2,062,503 of record VZRO01006317.1, read on the forward strand.
TTGTGGTTCATGGGTGAGGGAATGTGTGTTGCTAGTCTTGCTTTTACAAAAAAAAAAAAAGTTTAAAGAGTTTCACAGATGTTCGTTGTGCTGAGAAGTTCACAGGTTTTTAGAAGTATGTGTTTGCTGGGGGGGAGGGGGCATGGCTGTACAGATGGGTTGCCAGGCAATTAATTCTTCCTACTTGGATTGCCTGCAATGGGAGACAATCCAGCTCTCATGAGCAGTGCAGTATTATTTGCAAAAGGAAACTACCCAATACCATTTTTCCTATTCTCTTCCTTCTTTCTTCTGTCTTCCCACCTCCCTTCCTCTGCTGTGCATTTCTGAGAAACTGCTCAGGATTGATATGATAGCAGAGCTGTCATTCTCTTTAACCAAAAAAAAAAAAAGAAGTCACTTTTATTCTAGGTATTTTAATAGAGTCCCATTAAGGATGTATTGCTGACTGAAATATTGGCATGAAGGGCTCTCACTGAGCTGAGCCCAGGAATTAAGAAGTCAGGAAATGGGCTGCTGCATTGCTAAAGAACCTTGTGTGACACAGTATCTCCTGATTGGGGGGATCATTACTGCTATTATGACTCGACTTGCGTAGGAATTTCAAATTTCATCTGAATGTCAGTAATAACCCTCTTAGCAAATTATCCTGAATAAAATCACGAAGGCATTTTATATAATAGGTGTTGAATTACTGGATAGATTTGCTAATTAAATACTCTTTGTTCTGCTGCAGTTGACATTACAGGGTAAGATCTTGAACAATTATTCTCAACAGCTGTACTTTGTTAAGGGAAAAATTAACTACAAAGTTTATTTTTTTTCTACACTTGAAATTGGCAGATTTTTGAAATGTGCTTGAAAAAATTCCATCATCCAATTGGTAATGAGAGGATAAATATGCAGGTGTTGCTGTGAAATCAGATAACTACTGACTGCCTTATTAATGAATATAGCAATACTTTATAACCTTCTGTTTTGTAGCTGTTGGCACTTACAAGTGATCTCCTGTCAGAATGGGTGGCACTAGCATATGCCAGTCACTTGGTGAAGCCAACTCGTCTGTGACCCTCTTGTTGTGATTGCCTACACCCACTGCTGTCCTCAGGGACAACTGACAAATGGTTTTTGCAGAGCCAGATAATGTTTTTAGTAGGGGGAATTCCTTTTTTTTTAAGAAAAAAAGTTATCTTTCTCATTATTAATAAAATTATTTCAGAGAGTGAAGTAGAAAATGCCAGAGATTACCAAGGGAAAAAGATAGGCCTTCCTTTCTTTTTCATGTAAACTCTTCATTTTGGTCCAGTTTTTCAGTTTTGTTTCAGGGACTCCTGTTTGCTTTTGGAGTACTAAGGGAGAGGTATAACCTTTCTCTCTAGGAGTTACCTAGTAAGTGAGAGGAAGGGTTGTGGGGTGGTGAATATGGTGGAATTTTGACTACTTTATGTGACATTTGATATCATGTACCAGTGATACATCTTTAGAATAATTTCAAAACTCCATGGAAAGGTGGTGGGGTCGAATCTCTGAATCACTCACTAGGAGATGAATAGGAGTAGAATACCTTTTTTTTTAAGCTTCCAATTAAAATGGAATTGTGTGCATCTGATTCCTGCGCTAGGTACAGCATAGCAGGAATCTGCAGTTAAGGCTCACCATTTTCCTATTCTATAAAGAAGACTAAGGACAGCTGAGCTTTCTGCAGTTTTGGACTTCAGCAGAGTTCAGGCATCACACTGAGTGCCTAGTTTGCAGCATTAGTGGATGGTCTTTTAATCAACTGGATATATTGAACTTGACCCAGAGAGTGTAAATCCATAGATATCCGTCTGTGCTTGGGGAATAACCCTGGTAAGGACATTTGTAGTGAGTCAGCTGTGTCACAGTTACATCATAGTTTGGAACTGAACCTGTCCTTAAGTGCTTTGAGGGGAATGCAGCTTTCAGTGCGTGATTGAAAACAAACTGAAAGAACATCATACTTTCACTGTGGTTGTGTAAAGGTTCTGAAATACCAAAGAAACGTGCCCTTAGTGGTAAAGGAATGACAGTGTTGTCATCCTGTTTGTGTACTGTTGTGTAGAGATGGAGATTTCACCTGTTTCAGAATTCCTTGCTGCAATAGCCATAGCATCACAATAGTCGAGACTTTTGGCTTCTTTATAGACTCCTTGGCTTTATGAAAGTAATGAGATTTCCCTGAACATGATCTTACTTCCACTGAGCACGGACAGCCCTTGCCTGTTAGTCCCTTTTCTTTCTTCATCCCTGCTGATTTCTACTGCTCAGCTCCTTGTCACAGACTTCTTGATTACGAGTCTTAATTCTACCTTTTGGCAAATAGAGCCAAGGAGTGTTGCTATTTACATGTGAAAAACAGTAAAACTGAGACTAGGTTACTAAATATGATATAAACTGTTAAAACAGTGTGTTGCCTGACTATCTTTAGAGTTCCAAATTGTTTGGGTTCACCTAACAGACTCTGATCTATCATTGCTGTAACATGTGGTTCAGATTATTTCTCAAGAAAATTTAAGTATAAAAATATGTGACTAGCAGGATTAGCTCAAGAAAAACTGAGGTTTATGCCAAGTGGCAATGGAAAGGAGTGAAACCAGGGAAGTGGAATCTGGAGCTGTGTGCCAGAGCACCAGGATGTTGATAAGAAGGAAATAGGGAGTACAGTGGAACTGTGGCCAAGTGACTGGAGGAATGGACCAGATGTTGGTTCTCATGCAGCTGTGCAGAATTCACTAAGCTCTTCCTGCTGCTACAACTACACATTTTTTTCACTAAGCTCATTTAATTGTCCCTTTTCTGTGCTACAGCTGTACCTGTGGCTTCAGATGATGTGCTCTCCCCACTGTGCTGAGCACTATTAGAGAGGGAAGCAGGAGCCTACTCATGTGAGGTCTCTACAGCTATTTCTTAGGTTCAGAGAGTTGCTATTCAGAGCATTTGGGGACCTGGGATGCACTCTTGGCTGAGGAACGAGCCTGGTTACACATGGATTTGAACCTTGATTCAACACCTGTATCCTGTCTCTATCCCAGCTCCTAGTCCCAGTTCTGGTGTCTGTAAGGAGTTTGCTTTTTGATGACCTATTTTGAGATCATTACAGGGGTAATCAGCCTTTTGATTAAGTCTTGTTAAGTGAGCACCATCCAGGCTGGACTGAATAAGACAGGATGATTTTGGGAAAAAATTCAATGACATCAAGAGATAAGATGATGGATATAAAGGCCACAACTGACCTAAATTACTGAAAGAGACTAAATTCTGGCACTTGCTGATTAGGTTGTATTTAAGCAATCTGATTCAGTGTTCTTTTTTTCCTAAGGTAGAATGTGTGCATGCACATGCAATTTTGAGATTTGTTTTAATCTTGTTTTAGGGGAGTTAATAATAGCATTAATACAAGGTCAAACGAGAATTTACTCATGTAATAGGAGTATTGAGGTGACTGTGTGTTGCCAGGAGAGAGGTGGTTTGCTTTGTTTTGAAAGGTGAGAGCATTTGGAGTTAGCAACCTAATGGATATGTTTGCATGTATTAGCCTGTAATTATATCATACGCTAATCTTTGATTATTTTTTTTAATTTCAGATTTTGATGCATACTAAGGAGATGGTGCAGAAGGTAATGCTGAGCATTTTCATTAAACAACAACACTTAAAGAGCACACCTGGTGAAATTTTTTTATTCTAGTAGAACTGTAACCCAAACAGACCTGAAATCACTTCTTAGGATGCCTGGTTTACAAATGTAATCCTTCCTGATGGATTATAGCTTTTTTCTTTTCCTACCACAGATATGATCTGGACCCTGCTTGAAGCCTGTGTGGGACTGTTTCAAGCAAATTAGCAACAGTGCTAATTAGAGTTTACTCACAGACCTGTTACACCATGTGTTCTAGTGGTTTATTATGGTTTATTTTTTGGCATCCTTTAAACTCTGTCAGAGGGTGGTTTTTTGACTCTGTGGAGTTTAACATGGACATAGCCATGTTACAGTTTTTACAGCTGTATTGATTTTCCACCACTGAAAATGTTAGGTTTTCATTTTTTTTTTCAGATTAATATTATGCAATTAGATCCATCTGCCAGTTATTTTGTTGTTGTTGGGACATTTACTGGTGTTGGCAATTTATCTTTTCACCTTTTTTCCTGCTATGCCTTTCATATGCACCTCAGGCTTTGTTATGCTCCTCAGTTTGTCTAAAATTTGCTCCATTATCCCAGAGTATTATGGAAGTATGGCTGGTGTTTGAATACAGTCTTCTTCAAATGGGGCATTCAAATTGTTACAAGAATCAGAAGTGATATGAGGGGCAGAGTGTCAGTCAAAGAGAAGAGGTTCAGTAAATGTTTGTGTTCATCTCATGGTGTAATTGTTCAGTAGGTCAACCTGGGAAGATCAAACTTGTAGGTCATAGTAGCTAGATCCTTATGCAAAAGGATCATTCCCTGAAAGATCTGCTGCCAGGGGAGGAGGAGCTCAGGTGGTTGGATTAGCAGAAGTTAATAGATGGTAGTGGGAAAATGGAAATATGAAGCTATCTGCATAATCTGAAAAAGTGTAAGAAGAGCAGCCTGATCTGGGCAGTGCTGTGGTATTCTCAGTTGCTGCCATCCACTAGCCAATGCTTTCACTAGATTTGTTTGAAATTGAGAATCTAAGTTCTTTTTTTCTTCTGGTTTTTTTCCCCCAGTAGTATTGTGATGGCTACAAATGGGATACCTGACTGTGGCTTTACCTTTCAAACACTTTAGCTAAATGCCTTGTCTGAATTTGTCCAGCAGTATTTGAGTGGAAGTGATCTTCTTGTGTCTTAGCAGTCCAAAGTTATTTCTGATCAGAGTTCCTGCTGTTTCTTAAGATGAGACTTGTTCACTGACTTATTTTTCTAGTATCATTTAGTAAAATTTTATCTGCTTATATTATGTACATAACTGGACAGTGGTCTTTTTAACATATCAGTGGCTTACGTTTCTTTATTCTCTTTAAATTCAGATATGTTTTAATGGAATGTACAGACCTATCAGTAAAAATCTATTTTACGTTTTCCTGTTAGTATGCGTTTTAGTGTTTAAGGGATAGTATATAGATAAAGATGTTTTTGAACCTTGAAAATTATGTGGGACGTGTAGAAGACGGAGTACTTCTCTTTTGTTTTTCAAAGCAATTCTTTTCATTTAGATGAACCTGGAAGTGATTTATGGAGACACAGATTCCATTATGATAAACACTAATAGCACCAATTTGGATGAGGTCTTCAAGCTGGGGAATAAGGTGAGGAACTTTTTCATTTTAAAGCTTTCCTACACAGGTCTGTGGTGTTACTCTGAGTGGAACAGATGGTATTAAGAGAGGATTCCGTGGCATAAGCAGAGAATGCACCATGAGAAAGAACTTCACAATGTATGGAATCTATGAAGTAGTAAAATCTCAGAATGCTCTTCTAGCTATTCTGAGCATTTTTAAAAGTGATTAAATTAAACATTTCATTGCATAACAAGCTCTTTTTACTAATCCTAAGGTACCAGGAGATTATCTCAATATTTGATGAACCAGAATGTAAGGTACAATTTCTCTTCCACATTAATTTCAATTACAACATGAACAGTTCTGATTTTTTTTTTTCACAAGGGATGTCTCTCAGTTTAGTTTTGTTTAGTTATGTAATTTGTATGACACTCAATATGTTACCAGATTTCCAGTGGTAAGTTCAAATACTAATTTCCATGATATACCAGATACAGAAGAGATCTGATTGATTAGGAGCTGGCAGTTGATGATGTGGAAGTTTTGTGGCTCTCTGAAATTGTGGAAGAGAAGTGAAAAATGTTTCAGAACTTTCTAAAGAAAAGATGTAAATGAAGCTGTTTTTGAGAGGGAGCAAATTGTGGTGAAAATGAAAGCTGTGGAAACTCTAAAAAACGAAAGAAAACTTTGATGTTTTATTCAGTGTAGTATTAAACAAAAGTAATCTAATTTTAAGGCAGGGCACGATTCTGGGTTTTTTTAGAATACTTCTACCTTCATGCTAGTGGGTACATTTAGAAGTAGATGCATTCAAAAGTAGAAAATGGGATAATATCTTGATGTCATAACTGAGTAGCAGGAGAGCTGCTGGCATGGTAGAAAGCAGTCCTTCTTGTTTGTTTGCCACATACATGATTATATAGAATTTCAAGTGTATATACATTAGTGTATAAGAAAGTTTAATGTTAGTCCAGTCATGGATGTGTGTGGTTTCATTCTGGTTTGGTTTTTGTCCCTGTGCTCCCATTTGGTGGCTAAACACTACAGAGGATGGTTAAAAAATAATAACTTCTATGAAATCTGACAGGATAAGCATAATAGGTTAAATACTTCTGAATTAGAGTCAGGTTTTCTGAGAGAATAGGTAAGTGTTTGAACTTGTCAGTGGCCTAATGAGAGTAAAATCTTAGGCTTTTAAAATCCATTTTACTTCTGTATCATGTATCAGTTGTTTTTTTTTAATTGAATAAAAGGGCAGAAGGATGTGTTTTGATTAAAATCAAGTACAAAATATGAAAACTGTAAAAGTGAATAAACTTGTATCTGTAAACCAGCACAATCAAATCTAGCATCAAAATTGCAGTTGTGGCTTTCAATATTTTTTCTGTGGCAGAAAAAAGTGATTAATATCTGTCTCATTTCATGTGCTTCTTGTTTGTTTGTTTTTTTATTCCTCAAGAAAGTGATTGTTGCTTTTTTTGTAAACACTTTGATCATTTACATTTTCCTTGTTTTGAGTAATTCCTATTTAAAAAATCAGGATAAAGAATTGTCTCTTTTGGTGGGGAACACTCTTAAGAAATGTCTCTGCTTCTCTGCATAATAATTTCTTTCCCAAAGTTTCATGTTCAGAGGTGAGGAATATTTACATTGTTTTCAGTATACTTTTGCTTTAATGTAGACTGTATGGAAGGCACACAGGTTTAATGCAAACAATTACAGTGAGAGCAGTTAGTGAGAGTACCCCTGTTCTGATGTAGAGTATGAATTTATGTGTTGTCTTCAGCAATGAAGCATTCTTCCAAGAGATTAATTTTGGTTTTTTATTGGAGAAAATTCTCTCATGTTCTTCCTGAATTTCCCCATCTAATGCATGTCTTCTCTCCCACCCTGAACCCTCCATTATTTATATCCATGCCCTTTTTTGTCATTACTCAGCAGAATTTATTTCTCATTTTCTGTGCATCCTTGTGAATCAGATTTGCCAGTACATTCTGTACTGAACTGTTGCTGGGTTTTGAGCACTTGATTAGTATGATGTAAAAAAGAATATTGAAAATACTTTTAAAAATCGCTGAAAAACATTCAGAGGAATTGTTTCACTGTTTTAACAAAGAAAATACAAACCTCCTAGCAAAATGATTTTACCTCATGATGTTCTTCAAAACTTAGAGATATATAGGGGATATCAAGGTAAGGGTAATTCCTACAATAGAGAAAATAGAGATCCAAGTGAGAAAAATCAAGTGCACACATATATGGATACACATAAATGGAAAACTTGTAAGGAAAGTTTTAGTTAAAATGGTAATTTGGGTTCAAAGGTGGATAGAAAACCAGTGAGATTTTATGCTGAAGGTAGTGTTCTTGGTGAGGTCATCTGTTAGATGTCAAAAGAACTTGAATCCATATCATACTATAGTGATATATGAGAAAAGGATAGTTCATAGTTGGTGGTAAAAGTGGAAGTAAGAGTGAATATGGAAATACTGAAAATCTACAGGGAAATTAAATTGTAGGGGGAAGAAAGTAAAGAGTAGAGCATGACAGAACAGGACACCTGGCATATGCAGATACTCTGTTGAAGGATGTGAAGTAGAAACATATGAAGAGAGAAAAAAGAAAAAAGCAAGTGGGAAACTTTTAGCCAGGCCAGTAAGTGGGTGAATGTGTACTGGAACCAAAGTTTTTTTTAAAGGTTCATGCTTCTTGAGATGTTGCACTTCTGTCCCCTTATAATAGAGGTGTAAGATACTTGGTACTTACTGTATTAAGACAAGATATCAAGTGCCATTTGAAGCTTTTGCATATGGATAAAACATAGCCTGTGTGTAGAAAAACAGCACCTTTTCCTGTAAAGGAAATTAGGCTATGGAAAAGGTTGGTATATTGTGGGGAAGGGTAAAAGACACTTGCCTGCTTATGCATGTTTTTCCTGAACATGCACACACAGAGCTCTGGTCTGCAGTCATAGTTCTTCTCCCCTCCCTGGTTTAGGGTGAGAGTGGGAAGAAAGAAAGGTGCCTTTGGAAAATAGCTTTTCTATAAGGCTGTTTGCATTTTCTAAGTCACCATCTCTATCATTCCCTAGTAAGTAGGTCCCTGCTGTGGAATCCCTTGTTTGCTTAATTTATGTGGGAGGTTAGATGGAGTAAAATGTCCTAGTAAAATGAGCTGGAGTCAGTTATCTCCAAGGTCCTTCAATCCCATGTTTATCTGCCTTGCTTACTTTTGTTAAGGAGTTAGATATACCAAGCTGTAGATACTGAAAAGGTCAATGGGTGAACCTTAATTTTAGTAGTATCTCCTAGTTACTAGTGTGTAATTAATTAATGGTATCTGACCAGTCTTTAAAATGTGTATGCAAATACACAGTGTGTCATGTAACTTGCTTTAAAACTTAAGAACTATGCATTTAGAGATGGAAGTTAAATTTGTCCATAGTTAAATTGTTGCATTTGTTTTTAATGTTGGTGCATTTGCAGATCAAAAGTGAAGTGAACAAGCTGTACAAATTGTTGGAAATCGATATTGATGGAATTTTTAAGTCCTTGCTGTTGTTAAAGAAGAAGAAATACGCTGCTCTGACTGTGGAACCAACAGGAGATGGGAAATACGTAACTAAACAAGAACTGAAAGGGTTGGATATAGTCCGGAGAGACTGGTGTGATCTTGCAAAACAGACTGGAAAGTAAGTTTCTTTGTGGAATTATCTTCTTTGCTCTGTTATAAACAGTGTATGATTCATAAATGTTTGATACTGTGTGCTTGTTTTCTGAAGAGCAAGGACTGGTAACTAACATCAGTGTTAGGACGTAGCTGATTTTTGTAGGAGATGGTTAATGTTACCTTCTGGCATTGGTAACAGGATATACCTGTGCAAGTCCAAATGTCTCCTAATTTCATTATCTGGTTTTGCATCTGCTGTGGAAGCTGTGTTTTTGAGTTGTCACAGTGTTGTAAATTTCATTTAATAAACCAGAGCTGAAATCTTGTGAAGATGGTAGATGCTGTCAGCATTTGGAGTCCTAGGTTCTAGGTCAGATGTTTTTTTTCCAAGATGGGTAAGGAAGATGGTGGTCAGCACTTTCAGCACCCTCTAAAAGTGCTGGAAGTGCACTGGGTGCAGCCTGAGGATGTGATCCCTTTCCCCAAGACTGCTTCTCTTTCCTTTTGCAATGAGACTCCTTTGATACTATGATGGATACTGGGTTGACTGTTTATTAATTGTCATTGCACAGGGCATTTTAATGCTTTAATTCAGTAGAAGTAACACATTTAGCACCATAGAAAGAAAATTGGAGAGAGTGGAGAGGTGGTCATCTGGGTGCTGACTCATATTGTGTACTGCCTCTTGAAAACTTAAACAGCTCGTGGTCCAAATGTATCCAAAAATGAATACTTTTCACATCTGTAAAAATATACCACACACTTGCTTACTGTTCTTAAGACTTGCATTTTCTAAGAAAAGATGCATCATAATAGAAGCAAATTTTTCCAAGTTAGGAATGTATTAGTAATTAAAGCTATACAAATGTTGGAGAGTGTTCTTTAGTGACTAACTCTTCTGCAGCTGGCAGATCTTCCAACCACATTTTGCAGCAATAGGCAAGACTTCGCTCACTTGTTATGTTCTCTTCTCCCCCATCTTAAGGTACCTGCTATGGAATAATAAATGGAAAAATGATATGGCAGCAGAAAATAGAAAGTTGCACTCAACCATTCCAAATCACTATTTAGCATTAGAACTATTTGCAATAATTTGCTTTTAGTAAAATAAGTAAATAAATAAAAGACAACATGAAATATCCTGGCAGATTTCTATAAATTTTTCACCAGACTTCATCCTCAGGCTCTTTAATTTCTAGTGATAATCTCGGGAAAGAGAGCATTGTATCTGTTGTAATGGTTTTGCTTTGCATGTGTCAAGCTTTTCTTAATTTTTGTACTGTTTTTGCAGCTATGTAATTGGTCAGATTCTTTCTGATCAGCCCCGAGATATAATTGTGGAAAATATTCAAAGGCGACTTATAGAAATTGGAGAAAATGTGGTCAGTGGTCAGATCCCAGCAAATCAGTTTGAAATAAACAAGGTAAATGGTATTGCAGCTCTTTTCTGTCTCAGAAAAACTTTACTGTTCCTGAATATATTGACTGCTGACAAAAATGTTGTTATATAGGGGGATGTTTCACCAATGAATTGGGTATTACATGCCCCTCTTCTGCTTCTAATAGAAGAGATTTATCAAATGCCCATCCAAAGTCTCTTTCTTTCACCAGCTGGACATCTGTAAGACTGTGTTAATCAGTTAAGAAATGTGTTCAAGTTGTCATATGAGTGTAGAGAAATCACTGGATTTTATGGTTCACTTGAAAAAAGAATGTTCTGATGCAAATATTCTGAGAGCACTTAGTGTCCCAGTAAAAGATATATATAGCAAAATGTTCACTTTAAATTCCTAAAGTTCCTCTGTTTCACTACTTCAAAAAAAAGGTATTTAACTATTAAGTCAAATGCAGAAGTTGTTTTTCAGAATTGGGATGACAGTAGATATTTGAATGTAGTGTTTTATTTTATTTAAAGGAAGAACTCATCGTGGAATCTCAGTAGTATGCAATACATGGAAATATTTAAATTCAGTTGTATCCTCTTGCTACAGAGCTTGTTAAATACACTTAGCTACATGACATACAGATTTACTGTATGACCCTAACTGGACCAGGAGTAAGAGGGTAATCTCTGGCTCTGTTTTTGTATTTTGCATAACATTGTCACCTTCAGTTTAGTTTAATTTTAAAACAATTGCATTATGATCATAACTATTTTGAACTCTAATGCGTTTTTCAGATGGTAATTGTAGAAACATTCTTTTTTTTTTGTTAATAATATCTATAAAATTTGAAGGAATGGTACCTAGAGCTTAATATATGGCAAATACATTTGTTACAGTTTTTACATCTTTGTGTTTCAGATGTGCTTGTGAATAGTAGGAGGATAAAGATGCCTATGTAATCTTGTCTTTTAAAGTTCTGAGTTGTCCATCACTGAAGTAATAGATTTTTCTCACAGTTATATTTCTGTTTTCCCCTTTGATATTTTAGGCATTGACAAAAGATCCCCAGGATTATCCTGACAAAAAAACCTTGCCACATGTGCATGTTGCCATGTGGATAAACTCTCATGGAGGCCGAAAGGTGAAGGCAGGAGACACAGTGTCATATATCATTTGTCAGGTAAAAATGTCTTTCTTTATAGCTAAATACTAGGTATTGTTTTGAGATGTGGCAAAGAAAACTAGCTCAGCTCATGGGAAAATATGTTTTGGCATTTCTTTTTGGTGAGGTAGTCTTAAATTTTAAAATTGGTTTTCTGTACTAAATATACTTTTATAGAGCCATTGCGATCAGCTCAGCAACTATTTCCATATAGTGGCTGGTAAAATTTCACTGAATTCATTCATGTTTGGAACTAGAACTTACTTCAAAGAAAATACCTAGTCTTCCTTTTAAGCAGAAGAAAATTCTGGTGGTGAAGAACCTGTTATTCATGGAAAGCTGATTGTTGTTGTTGATTAAATAGTGTCATAGTTGTTTCCAGTCTCAACCTGTGTCATTGGATCTGGCAGTACCTCTGATGTATAGACTGGGAAATTTGAGCCACTTTCTGGTTTCAGGTGTTTCTTATAAATTCTTATCATTATTTCACAAAGATATACTCCATTTTGGTTCTGCTAATTAAAAAAAAAAAAAAAGTGTAGTTAGAGTTAGATGGATCATGGGATCTCTTGGGCCAAGCTGATGAACTTGACAATGTGACTATTTCAGGTCCTTCATTATTTTAAAACTGAAATATATACTGTATTTGACTTAATTGAGAGTTCTTAGCCTGGCATCCCAAAGCTGCCAAGACTTTTGAGAGCTGGGCCACGGGTGCGGCTGAGCAGTGGCACAATACAAGAGAAGAATATACTTGTTGAAAGAAGGGAGCTGAAGGAGTTGCATTGTAATTATTTTTGCAAAGCAGCTGGATGAGCTGAATAGTCCTAAATTAATTTTGTTCTGAATACTAAGTTGTCTGAAAGGAGTAGGAGGGACCAATGGCTTGCAGTCTGTCTTTATTAGTGATGGGTTTTCAGTCCATGGTTGCTGACCCTATTGAAACCAGTAGCTCGTCTTAAATGAAAAAATGAAGGTGTCGTGTATTAATGCGTTAGTTTTATTTTGATGAAAAAAACCAAAAAAAGACACTGTACTTAGAAAAAAAAACCCCAAACCAGTTGTGGTACTTCCCCCTCCCACCCTGCCCCATCCCTCTAAATGTTTGCGTCTATTACGGACTCTTGCTGAAATACTGCTTTAAGTTCTGCTCTAAGATTTTTGACATGCATTAAAAATGAAATTTCCTAGTGCAGTGGATGACTGGGAATATGATTCTACTGATTTAAATGAGTTACATTTTCCAAAAGAGTACTGTCATCTTAGATTTTATACTTAATTCCTCCACGTATATTGTTTTCAATTTAGTTATTGTCCTCCCAAATTGAATTATTTTCTCCTTATCTTCCTCTTTCAAGTTGGAGAAGAATGTAATGTATATTTTAACCTCTAAGTGGTGTTTCTCTCTTGGCTTGAGATGTTACCATACATTTCTTTCAACATTTCTTAATATTTGAGAATTTCTTCTTTCAAATCAACACTGCTGCCTCTGTTATTTATTCGTATGCCAATGAATGATGGTCCATTCTCTGACCATTCATTCTATTTGTTTCTTTATAGAATTAAAGAATAAAAATTTCCTATCAAAACAGATACAGTTTTGATATCCACGACTTAGAATTTGCTTGTTGTGCAAAATGATAATGCTGGTTTAGTACAAAGTGAATCCAAAATGCATGCCCTCTGTGTATTTTTAACTGGGCTGATGGTTACAATGTGTTTTCATTGTGCATTTCAGAATTGACAGATGGGACTGTTTACTCTGTCTACTCGTACTGATTTGCACGTGTAGGCTGCAATAATACAAGCTGGTTTTGCATTCTTGAACTTGCTAGTTGATGCCAGCATCAGCAATGCAGTTTTTTTACTACTGCTGGATTTGTATTGGATGCATAATAAATCAACCAGAAGAGTGTGTAACAATTTTGCATTAAAATAATGCATAATATTTGAAGCATAATCCTTTGTATAGACTTTATTCACACTTTGTTTTGTATGTGTCTCCTGTCTTAGGATGGATCAGATCTCAGTGCCGGCCAGAGAGCATATGCTCCAGAACAGTTAAAAAAGCAAGAAAATCTTAAAATTGATACTCAGTACTACCTGTCACAGCAAATACATCCAGTAGTTGCTAGAATATGTGAGCCCATAGAGGGAATTGACTCTGTTCTTATTGCAACGTGGTTAGGTAAGTATTCTAAATTCAGTTTATTTAAAGAATTGCAAGATCCAAAGTGAGGGGTTTTAATGTATGTTTCTCAACAAAAATGCTTCCCCATATCAGTCTTTTTACATTGAACAATAGCTTGTGTTACATAGCCTCTAGAAAGCAGCATGGTCTTTAAGTGTATTTATGACTTCTGCAGAATACTGTTTTTTCAGAAGGTTTTCATTAACATTAGCTTAATCTTATAATCCTTGTTCAGAGTTGCAAAAATCTGTCTTTCTGAAATGACAGTACTACTGCATGTCTTTGAGATTTTCTTAAGTTGCTAAACGAGTTCTGGGGTATGCATCCAGAACTAACATTTTTCCAGAGAGAAATGCTGGCATCTCTGGCATCTTGCCAGGGAAAAAAACCATCATAATTATAATGAAAGAATACAAATTTTTACTAGGATGTAAGTGAAGACTTGATTGCTAGAACTGACCCAGTGGATAATAGAAACATGAAGTTTTAGCAACAGTATTAACTGCTTCGTATGAAGGAATAAAGTGGTCCCAAAACCAAGAAGTGCTGTCAAAAAAACCGCAAAACTAATGTTAGTGATAAACAGAGTCAACAGTTTTAATTCAAATGAGCAACAGGGAATTGCACTTGTTAGAGTTGTTTTTCCTTTTAAAAGGATGTCTAATAATTAGAATTAGAGATTTTTCTGCCCAACTGTGATTGCCTCTTTCTTTTCTATTCCCTAGGCTTCTTATGTAGAAAAACTGAAAGGTTGAAAACTTGTTAACAGTTCTATTGGGTCTCTCTTCTTGAAAATGCTATGCTCTGTGTGTGCATTCCTTTTAGTGTTGTTTTCCCCCCAGAAGTGATTAACCAACAGACTTGAGTGATCTACTTGATAAACAGAAATTTTGCAATTTGTATCCCACATGTAGTTCATTATTTTTAAACCTGTTACTCAAGGACATGAAAAAGTTGATAATTTTGTTGGCTACAAAATTCCTGACAAAATTGCCTTTTCTCTAGGAGAACTTCTTGGAGAGTTGCACTATGTCAGCTTAATAGTCTGTTTATGCTATGCCATAAAATTCCTGTGTCTACAGGAAGTTCAGGCCTGCAGGAATTACTTTATTCAGAATACTGGAACGCTCGAGGGAAGAGCTGGTTGTCAGCATTTTGTGTTTAGGTAAAGGCCAAGATCCAGGATTTGGCCACTTAAAATCACATTGGTAGCAGGCTGCCTCAGGACTCTTCACCTGTGTAACTGCATCTCTGTAGCTCCCTTAGTAACAGCTGATTAGCTTGCAGATTGTACTTAAAATGTGTGCAAGAAAGGTCCTGCCTTGTTTCTCAGGAGGGCTGATGATAGCCATGAAGGATCTTAATTTCCCAAGACAATCCTTGTAACGTGCATCTTTTTCCATCTCCATTTCTGAGTTGTTGAGAACGGGTTGAAGACAGAAATTCTGCTTTTTCTGAGTCAGTAAAGGTGTTTCTTGGAGGCATTTGATCTTGCCGTGTGTCCTCAACAGCTCTCATGCTTTGAGGAGGTGTCAGCCCTGCTCCACACATGCAGGCTGACCATACAAATCATCCCGTTTATTATGTGGCAAGGCCTTGGTATCCAACTTTCCCTTGATGTCAGAGTAGACTGTGTGGTATGCCTGACTGAAAAGGTCAAGCACTCTTGGTTAGGTTGAAGGGGTTTAAAATAGGCAGCAAACTTGTGCTTCATTTAGGCAAAAGACAGGAAAGCTTTCTGAAGCTAGTTTATTTTATTTGGCAAAGATTGTTAGTCTTGTAGAGTTAAGCTCAAATTCAGACCTCTTATTCACAACAGGTTAGATTTTCAGAAAAGACTGACTCCCTTCAGACACCTGAATTAACTACCCAGATCTTAAGAGCTCTGTGCCACTTGATAGCACCTACTGTTTGCAAATGCCTGTGCTGCTTTTTGCGCTCTAGTATGTTCCAGATGAAAATTTTTCTTATGGTCTGTAATAGCATCATGCAGCTGAGAGTTTATTAATAGTCCACAATTGTCAGTCTGAAAACCTGTATGTATCTGTTACAATCTTAGATCTGAAGTGTGTTCAGTTTGACCTTGCTGTACAGTCAAAATTTTATCTCTTTCCCTAGCTTTGTTTTCTTTGGAAAGCTTAAATTGAGCTTGAGGGTGAAGTCAGGTCTTTTTCAAGACTTCTGATCTGCTTGGGTCTTCATATATAGCACTTGATCAGAGTTGTACTTAAGTCATTGCAAGCTGAAGTTATCTTACAGGGTTTTTTAAATGGTACTAGAGGCATAGTCAAGTGGTTTTCTTTCACAGAAATCAAAAATCCTTTGGAAGATACAAAACAGTACAAGATACTTGAGTCCAACTTGGTAAAACAAGCAAATATGGAAACTGTTTACTGCTCTGTGATGCTAAGTTGGGCTTTTTTACTTAGGGTTTTTATCAGGATATACATCCAAATTCCCATTGTTTTTCCCATCTTGCTGCAAAAAGGCACATTTTCTGGTTCTGAAGGAGAAGGATGGGTTCTGGAGGATGTGTAAGATTCGTATCTGTGGACCAAAACTTTGTTGCATTCTCGATGTGTATCTTCCTCCACTGATCAGATTTATTGTGTTATGTAGAATATGTGTCTGTATAGGGAAAGTTGTTGTAGGAAAAAGATGTTGGCTGCATGTTTTACAGAATCTACAGTAATGCAGTTATAAAGTAAATGTTTCATGTCACCCTGCTAGTCTGAGGAGATAAAATTGGGCTCTGCTTGGGAAGCTTGGCTTACATCAAAGTGATGAAAAGTTCTTTGTTCTGTCCGTGCTCAAAGCAAGTAATTTTAAACTATTTTAGACACTGAAGAAGAGGAGCAAATAATGCAACTTAAAAATTGCAGAGAACCCCTTAAATATAATATTTATTTGCTATGGAATCAAGTTGAAAACTGTCTTTTGTTTTGGGGCATTGTAGGAGGTCTGTCTAGCCTTTGAGAGATGGAAGTTCATTGTTCCTAAACACGAGAACCTCATGGGCATACTCCTGCATTCACTCTCTTTGTCTTGAAGTTTCTGAGGAAAAGCAGTGACAAGATGAGGATTGTCACAGTTTGTACATCTAAATAAAGTGTGCAATCTGATCAGTTATATAGTTTAATAAATCTCATCATCTTAAATCTTTGAGACCCTACTTCATCCTTAAGATATCTAGCTTTTAAACTGGAAGAACTGTATGGCAGAGCAATTCTCTTACTGTATTTCAAATAAGGGGTTTTTATTAATACATAAGTACTGCCCTTGGTCTCAAAGAAAAGTCACATCTTTGTGTGTTGTCAGAAATATGGAGACATTATGGAAGCAGAATCATTTAACCATGGGATTTTTGTAGCTGTTACTGCATAACATTATTTGCTTCTAGGATGCTGTCCTCGACTGTGTCATGATGTTCTGAAAGAGGTGTGTGCTGCTGCCTTTCAGGGGGATGTGCACATTGGTGCTCTGCAGATTGCTTGGCATTTGGGCATTTCTTAGGAAGGCTGTGTGATTTTAGGGAGTCATTAGTGGGTCCTGATGAGGCTTGTCATTCAGAGTACTTCCCAGTACTGCTCCCTGCTTTGATGCAGTGTCTGTGTGTTAGCTGCTTCTTGTAAGGAAACACACCAACATCAAATATATTGTCGGTTTATACTGCCTTTTAAAATTATTATTATTAGAGAATCGTTTAGGAGGTGTCTTTAATGTAGTGTTTAGCAGTGGCTCAGAGTCTCCAGACAGAAATCAGGATGGATAGTCTCCTTGTGGCATGCAGAACTTACCTCAGGTTTTGACTTTTTTGTTGTTTTCCTCACTCTAAGGAGTGAAGTGAAAGGGCAGTGATGAAAATTAAGACTAAAATCATGACGAAACTTCATGAAAATACAGTACCGAGCCCTAGAGCGTGTGAACTTTGCTGTTTGTGGTCTGGCTGGGTGTTTCTGAGATGCTCCAGACCTGCTCAGAAACTGAGAATTGCTAAAGCGCGTTGGGCGCTCTGAATGAGTAAAAGAAACAGTAAAAATGTGAATGAATAAAAGAAACAACGCTAAGATGAATGAAAAAAAGAAGCAATACCGATGTGAATGAAGAAACGAGCAGCCCGGCCGGGCGGGCGGCCCCGGCCCCGCGGGCCCCGCTGCAGTGCCCGGCGCCGGCCGCGGGGTGGCAGCACCGGCTGCCGATTCCGGCCCCTCACGGGCTCCCTGGGGAAGGTGCGGGCGGAACTCCCGCGGCCCCCGCGCACCTGCGGCTGGAACGGCCTCGGGAACGGCCCCGGGAACAACCCCGGGAACAGCCCCCGGAACGGTCCCGGGAACAGCCCCCGGCACGGCCCCGGGAACAGCCCCCGGGAACGGCCCCGGAACAGCCCCCGGCCCCCGCTCCGTCCTGCGGCGCCCCTGTGCCCGCGGCAGTGCGGGGGAAGGACGTGCACGAGCGATCCGCAGAAATGTTGCTTTTAAAATACCGCGTTTGGTAAAAATTTCTGACCCTTTTTTTCACGTTCTTGAGTGACCTGCTTTGCTTGCCAGTTAGTAAATGTTTTAATTGTTAAGTAATTCAGGAATAAGTCCCAGAATTTAGCTGTATTAATTACTTTGGTCACGCTGCTTTCGTCAGCACATTGAAAATGTTGTGGTGCTTTGTCCTGCATCCAGCCTTGTAGTTATGGTGAGGTGGGAAAGCTCACCTGCAGTGCAGGTAATTTAATGATAGCCCTGAAGACTTTCTCATGTCAGAGTAAGTCGAAGTCCCTTTGATTTTTATTTTTTCTTGATGTCATGAAGGAGAAAAAAAAAAGAAAAAAAAGTTCAAAGTTCACTGATTAGTCTCATCCTATTAATTTAAAAATTAGCAAAACCAGATATATTTTTTTTTTCCACTTCCCAGTCAGATAGCCCCTGTTTGGTGTGCCAAATAGTGTGGGCAGTGTGACCTGGTCCGAGAGGATACCAGTTAGTGTGCTGAAATGGATTAATTGAATCAACTAACTATTCCTGAAAGGAGATAATAGATAAAATAGATCCCAATTCCACAAGATAATTAAGGTAGTCATGTTCTTTAAAAGCCTGATTTGTAGTCCCTTTTATTTCACTGTGGCTGTTTGCACACCAAAAGTTAGGTGTATGCTTGATTCAGCACAATATTTTTTTCTGTTGTTTTTCCAGCCAAAACAGCTAAGAAAGTTCAGAGATAGGTGTGATTTAAATTCTCACAATGAACATTTTTTTTTCTGTTAAATTAATATTATATGACCAATATTTACCGTCACTGTTTTTGACTCAGTGTTGGAAAACTGCAGCTGTCTAAAGACTAGAATTTGTCTCATTTTATGTTTTTAGTGAGCTGCTTTGCTCAATATTTGCCTTTTGGGAAACAACCAAAGATAAATTTCTAGTTGAACTGTAATGGTATCTGTATCAGAAAGTTGCAATGATGTTTTTTCATTCCACTTCTGAACTCAGAGTAAACTGAGAAATTTTGTTTTCACCGTTACTATCTCAGATCCAACCTAGTGCTTACTTGATTTTTTACAAAATCTGAACACTGAACTCCAGTTCCCTTTCTAAACCTTTTATCTACTACTTGTGTGCTGCAGAACATACTCTGTTTTCTAAAACAGCAAATATATTACCAACTCTTTTATTTAAAAAAAACAAACAAACAAAAAAAAACAAACAAAAAAGAACACAGAAAAAAAACCCTACAGCCTTTTTTGGGGGATACCATATGTATTAAAGTGTAAAATATGCTATTAGCAGTGTATTTTGCTTTGTATGCTGTTTCTTTTATGAATAGTGGAGAACCGTATTAAAAGTTCAGGAACCTCCTGGAGATGAATTGTTGCCTTTATGCCTTGACATTTTTTTCTTTTGACAAAATTGGGAAGATTCAATAAATTTTAGTGAAACCCATATTCTATCAAGAACCAAATAAACTTATTTGGAAGTGGAATTTTTCCTTGTCCTTGAATTTGTTTTCAGACTGCAACAAAAAAATTCAGAATAGTGGTATTAAAGTCAGACATATCAAATCTTTCATGTAAGTACAATCCATATTTGCCTGTATAACACAGCTGTTTTATAAGTGCGATAGTATTTGTGTAGTTTAACTGAATATTGTTCCCAACCATTGTCTTTAAGTGTCACGGTGCACTTATAATAAGGTGAGGCTTCACTTTCTATTTGTAATCTTTGTTACATTTCTTATAGGAATTATTACATTTTTTTAAACTGAAATTTATACAGGATATGAGTTAATACATGATAATCTGTTACTTGGCTAATGTCTGTTAAAAATATTTTTTGAAGTGCTTCTCTGATCTTTTTGTTTTACTAGTAAAGTGAGCCATAGTTTTCTGAAGGTTTTCTCCTACATGCTCATTCGATTAAGTTTTTTTCCCCCAACATGTGTTTTTTCTAAAGTTAACAAAAAAACCCTGTAAATGAGATGCATGGACTTGTAAAATGTTGCACATGACAAAGGATGACAAAACTTGAGGATTTTTATTAAGTTTACTTTGGCAGTCTTATTCCTAGAACAGTGAACTTCGTGCTTGCTTGCTTATTTACTTATTTGTAGTTGAATCAGTATTTCTGGGATCTCTTTTGTGTATTTATTTGTTTAAAATCTTGAGTTCTGGCAATCAAAAATAAAGCACTTTGTCTCCAGCGCTGCGGTTTTAAATGCTGCTGCTGAATTTTAACCACTGCATTAGATTGAAACCTCCATGCTGTTAACCACTGAGCCAAAATGAAATCGACCACTGCATTGAAATCAGAGTTGGCAGTTGTGTACGGACTTGAAGGAGTTGGTAATAGCAGTGCACCCGCGTTTCTTTAATGGGGTTTTTATTCTCTGTTTTTGGTTTTAATGGTGCCATTTTGATTTAAAGACTGTTTCTTAATAACGATGCACATTTTTATTGAAATATTTTCGGTGTAACTTTAGAAGAAAATGACAATAAAGCTATCCGTTAGGAGTGGTTTCCTCAGAAACAAAATGTTGCATACTCCCATGATAATGCAATGTGCTTGTTTTATTTATAAAGCAATCTTGCATAAGAAGATAAGTAAGATGATTTCTTCATGTCTCGTGAACCTTTATTCATGGTTAAAAATTGTAGAATGTATTTATGTTTTATAGAGGAAGTTTTGCTAAGGAGAGATTTTCAGCTTCTGAATTTACATTTTGTAACTTTCTTTTGAATCTGCTTCACCAAGCATATGAAAAATAAGCCTGCTTGCATGGTTGACCTCTGAGTCTTTTGAAATTTTTGTTTCTTATTAATAGGACTGGATCCCTCCCAATTCAGAGTCCATCACCATTACCATAAAGATGAGGAGAATGATGCCTTGGTTGGTGGCCCAGCTCAGCTCACTGATGAGGAGAAATATAGGGATTGTGAAAGATTCAAGTTTTGCTGCCTCAAATGTGGAACAGAAAATATTTATGACAATGTCTTTGATGGTTCGGTTAGTTGGTTTTTTTGTTTGTTTCATTTCTGTTCATTGGTGAGGGAGAAAAATGCTTGTAGGGAGAACAGCTTTTCAGATAGGATTCATATGATGTAGGAGAAGATACCATATTGTTTCAGTCCCGCTATTTATAGCTTTGGAGCAGATAATTGCTGATAGGATAGTGCTGAAATATTTTTCCCATTTTTGCATTTCAGCTGTGTCGTCTCGCAGAACTGTGAGATTATCTGGCTTCATTAATCTGTTTGCCCACAGTCGTGAGTGATTGTTGCTGTAACTTTTTGAAGGAATCCTTATCTTAACACCTTAGTAACGTCTAGTTCTCTATTTAATAAAACTTTGTATAGCAATGGCAGTTTCTTATCCTAAATCATATTAATTGGAACAAAGTGCTTTTTAAACTTGTGTTTATCTTGCTACATCCCACCTCCCTTCTTGACAGTAAGGTTTTTGTATGTTATCTTTCCTTCTGTCTCTGTGAATTGAATAAAAAGTCATAGGGTTACATTGTTGTTGAGAAGTTCTGCCAAAAAATGTACCTCTGACCTTGGATCACAACTTGAAATAGGGCCAAGTATTTAACTCTACAGCATGTTATGTATGTATTAGTCATCACCAAATTAGCGAGCTTCAGAGTAGTGAAAACCTTGAAACTGAAAGCAAATAAATCTTTTATCTAAATTAAAAGTAATTATTTTAAGTTAATGTGGACAAACAGCAGATGTTTTGCATTTTTTGAATCAAAGTAAAGCGGTCTTTGGAAGCAAGTAAGAGGAAAAGACACACAAATCGAATGATACTTCGTGAATCCTTGACTTTTGTTCATCGCAGCTGTAAATAAGACAGTTAATTGCATGTAGACTTGACAAGTTGCAGATGGGCTAACTGGAGAGGAGTGGATGTCAAACTCCTTAAAAAAATATGTATCCCCATGACCAAGCAACAGAAGAAATCCTGAAACCAAGCCCAAAATCCCCTCTATTTCACCTGGAATTAATTAATGTTGTGAGTGGGGGTTTAGCCAAGATGGCTCACAAGAGCTAAGTCTTACCTTGAAAAAAAGTTTTCTGAAAGCTGTATGACTGTCCAGCCTACCAGACTGTTGTTGTGTTAGTGAGAATTGCACTAACTTAATTTCAGCTGTTCACACAACACTTCCAGATTGTGAAATTTTAATGTCAGGTGTTCAGAAGGTTTTAAAAAAAAGGGAATGAGATGGTGCAAAATTGCACCAGCTATTCTTTGAACTAGGAGAAAATAAAAGATGATCATGTGATTTTTCTTTAATGAGATTGGTCTCTACAGCCCTGTTGGTAATTTCATAACTAGTATCTATAAGGTTCATTTCAAAGTTCTGATCAGTGGATTGAGGCAGAACTACTGTCTCTGATAAAACAATAAACCTGGGGTTTTTTGGGTGGACATGGGGGAGCTTTATTTGTCCACAGATTTTTTTTTTTTTACTCAACATCTCTTTTTGAATCATTAACTTCGTGGTGTGTTTTCTAAAAGAGCTTTCCTTCAGAAGAAAATGAAGATATCTCTGACCTACAGTTTTCCCATATGGGTGTGGCCAACCATGATGGGAAGAACAAAGGCCCAGATATTATAGGCCCTTTAAGACTGTTACTTTTAAAAATATATGTATTATGTCTAACCTCCTGTGGTAACTTCTGCTACCATCATCTGTTGTAATGATGCTGTTTTTACACTTGTGTTCTCAGGGGCGATTTATTGAACCTAGCTTGCAAAGGTGCAGCAAGACAGAATGTGAAGAGCCTCCTTTCAGCTATGTGGTTCAAATGAACAACAAGTTACTGCTGGATATTAGGCGCTTCCTCAAAAAATACTACAGTGTAAGTATGCAGAAAATACTCTGCCATATGAAATGAGTTTTTGAAGTAGTGCTGCGTTTTTAGTGACTGTCATGTTACCTTTTTTTTTGTATAGTGTAAGGTAGTAGCATGCAGCATCAAACCCCAACTTCATGAAAATAAAACAGTCAGTGAATTAAAATATTAATTTAGAATGTTTGTTTTCTCAGTTCAACCTCAAGATAGTTAGATATATTTACATTTTTGCAACTGTGTGTGTCAGCATTATTAGAGATGTAGTACCTCTCTGTTTTCCAGATTTTTAGCCAGAGTGCATTATCTCAATGCTATTAGGAAAATCCATGAAGCCTATCAAATATGTATGTTATCATATGTATATGATATCGGTTTCTCACGTAATTGAAATATGATTCTCTTTCTTTAATTCAAATTGATGTATATTGTGTTATGTTGTGAAAAGGAAACCCAAATGTAGCTCTGTAAAAATTATTTGAGGGACAGTATGAAGGGAAATACTATGAATCTTTCTTAAGAATGATTGGGAAGGGAAAAAAAGAGGAGAAAGATGGCTAGTTAATTAATTTGATATAATTATCTTTTTTTGAGGGGTAGTGCAAGATAGCCAACGTGCCAATGGTAGTGGTTGGCTTTGTATGGCATTGTGGGAAAAAAAGTGTAGTATTTAAAATTCCTGTCTTCTCACTGTCCAACATTAGGACAAAACCCACCATGCTTTTTAACTTATATCAATATGTTTTGCATTTCTAATATGCTAGAAGCATCATATTTTATGAATTGGCATCTAGCTATTTAGGTCAAATTTTCATAGAGCATCTGATGCTATTGCCTGCCTGCTTGTTTTGATTGCCCATCATTGCCTGTTTACACAGCTGCAGGATGGACATAAATTTTGAAGGCATTCATAACCTTTGTGTGCTCATAACTTTTGATACACCCAAAAAGTAAATTGTTTTTGAAAATTTGGCCTGTGCAGGAATGATGTACCTAATTTGTTGTGTGTTTTCCTAAGTATTACCAAATTCTTTGGCAAACAGCAGCTACAATGCTAAGAATTATCGTTGTGGTTTAATACTAAGTGTAAGTGTATTAAAGTGTACGTTTTGTGTTACCTTTCTTCTGTATGAGTTCATATTGTAGGTGAGTGTTTTCTAAACTCTCTTCTGGAAGCATAATAATTTCTGAAGGTATAAATACTTCTTTTGAAGATCTTTGCATCTAAAGAAGCACAAAACTTTCTTAGACTATTTAAATTCAAGCATTATTTCACAAGGTAGGGATAGATTGTTCCTTTCCATTGAAGTTAAAAGTAGATGACTTGGACAGGTGAAGTCACCCAAATGTGAGATCTCATGTTACTTTATTGCTAAGTCCAACTGTCTGCAAAATTATCATTATGTTAAAGTGTTATTAAATAATAGGTCTAAGTAATATGTTTACACCGACTATTTTTGTATGAAAATTGCTTTTTAGATTTAATGTATGTACATTATGATAATAGTGCTACATCCTAAGTAATTTCAGGCATATGAAGTGTTAGGAAACGTGCATAAGACATGTAGTAGTAAAATTGTATGAAGAAAGATGCATTTAAGGGCAGTAGAAATTCTTATTGCTGGTAAGAACATAAAGCGGTGTCATGTTTTGCTCTGTTCTTATTTTGGTAGGTTGTTTTGTCTTCTTTTAAGACCAAGCTATGAACCAAACTGAAATGTTTAAATATTGAATATTGTAATTTGCTTACATAAATCTACTAAGTATTTTACAACATGGTATATTGGATAATTAATATAATGAAAAAGAAAATTATTTGTCCATGTAAGAAAAAGCTTAATGGTTTTTTTTTAGTACTGTGAATTTACTTTTAAACTAGGTAGCTATAATAAGGTTTAAAACCACTTTTTGGCTGTGGAATACATTCAGACTCTGGAAATGTGAGATTAATTTCCAGATTGCACATTAATTTTCTTATTACAAAAGGGCTTTTCATGGAGTTGGGCAAGTAAACTTTTTGTCCTGTTAGCTCCTAGAAAATCAGATGCTGAGACTTTTAGTTTATTCCTTTCATCCAGTACTTGTAGTGACTGTATAACAGCTGGAGTTGAAATTCATCAAATGGGTGTTTGCACTAATATATATAATCCTATAAGCTATAAAGACACACCCAGAAGTATTATGGCAAAGAACTGTCTGAACAAAACATTTAATGAAACTTTCAGGCTCTTATTAAACAATCTCCTATTGTAGTAATTGCATCTGAAAGGCACAGAAATACCAATTTGTACGGGTCAAATACATTGTCACTCCATTTAAAATTTTTTTTAGATATTATTTTGTTTGTATATTCGTCAAATGGCACATAATACAAAAACATGAAATGCAAAAATGTGGTTTTTAACCTGTAAATAATGAGCTGCCTTTTATGAAGACAGCCCTATCAAGAGCCTTTCAGCCTGATCCACAGCTCACTGAGATGAATAAACGTACTTTTTTTCAGTGAGCTTTGAATCAGATTTTTTTTTAAGTGTTTAAGTGTTCAAGATGTTGCTTGTTGTTTCCCTTAGTCTATTGAAATGCTTTTATATGTGGCTGTATAAATTTAGGGATGGGGGGAAGTGCCATAAAATCTGAAAGTGGAAAATCTACTTGCCCTATTTGGCACATGAAACTGTGTTAAATAAATAAATACAGTCATGATATACTACATTCCTTTAAAAAGATGCAAATGTAAGTACATAAATAGAATTTTGTAAGCTTGCTACAAACCCATTGTTTTTGTAAATTACTTGCCTTTATATGAAAGTATCTGCTTCTGCAATCATTTTTTGCCATTAAACATTGAAATGTTTTATATTTGACTTCCAAAACGTATCTACTATTGCTCCAGTATTTACAGATTTCTTAATGATATTAACAATATCAGTTTTTATAATCTTACTCTTAAATATAAATATATTTTAAAATGACATGGAAAGATTTTATTTCTTCTCAGAAATGCATTTATTCTATGAGAGATTGATCCTGTTGTGTGCTTTTTTTTTTTTAATTCTGCTTCAGAAGAGCAAATAGATGAAAAGAGAGAGAAACGCTAGCTAATCTAAATTGGGAAATGAAGAGGGCTTTTTTAAGCATGAAAATTTCATCATCTTGTCAGCTGGCAGAATGCCTGCTGTGTGGATTCACAAAGGCTAAGAATTACACTTTCATGAAATTTTCCTCACTAACTGCCCTGGTTAATTTGAAAGATAACCCACTGTTCTAATTCATTCCTCAATTGGGCGGTGCAGGTTTTATCTTTGATCTGACAAAGCATTTGTGTTAATCGTTTTGGCCCTCTACTAGACACTCTTGGGATTGTGCTTTTACAATAAATGTGTCTGTGATAGCTCTTTAGTCTATTATACTTACAATAGATCCATAGAACTGGTAATTAATTCTGTACTGCTTTGGAAATGGGGAAGAATAGGTGTAGCTCTGTCAAGTGCTGCTGGGAAGTTTGTTTAGCTAGTTCATTTTTGAAGTGTTACCCTCAGCCATCAATGAAACATCCATGCTAGGGAATGGGTAGAAGCTGGAATATGCAAGCATAAATGGAAAAACTGACCAACTTTTTTGCTTAAGCAGGGTGTAACTTCATTTATAGTAAGTGGATCTAATTATTATGTTGGAACCTGTTTTGTGTTTCCCACTGAAATATTCAAATGCTCATTTTTGAGCACTTGGTAAACAAATACCAACTCTTAGATCCCCTTTTAGAAACCCTGTAAAAGTCAGTATTCATGACAATAAAATTAATCCCATATCTTATCCAGCTGTTCAGGTGTTAGTTTTGCCAACTAAAAAGAACTGAATAAAAGCCCCCAACATGTTCCATATGCCATTTGAGCAGTACCAAAATTTGTACAGAATTGGTTGGACTGGGAAGCTGTTGTCCCTGAAGCAGCAGGTTTTTAATTTCTTTTTTTTAAATAGACGTATTCACCTGTACTAGTGTTAGTAGTATATTTATAGGCTAAAACCTGCTTTTATATAGATGATCTTTCTATGCTGTCTGATTAACAGTGTATGGCATCTGTAGAACTCTGCATGTTTTTCAAAATACATGAAATGATGTGAACTTTAAAAGGGTTTTTTAAAAATACTGAAAAAAATCTTGGTCCAACCTATATTGAACTGTTTTTGTTTCACAGTCTTTTTCTACTGGACCACTATAACCCACAGGCAGAAGTGAGTTTGAAGGCTATTGAACACTGCTAAATAACTTTATACTGTTCAGCTGTGAAAATTCAGTGTTCAATAGCCCTCAAAATTTCTCATTTCTTACCTGTGGTGGGGTGGTCTACTGCTTGCACATTAGGTCGCAGTATAAAAGCATCTTCAAGATCTTTGAATTACTTTTTATATATATATTGCTGTTCTGGCTCTTGTATACATGTTCAAGGGGTTTGCATTAGTATTTTGCGCACTTAAAAAGGTAAAATATTTATAAATAAAATAACATTATAAGAGGCCATAGCAGTCACACAGGTTTTGGGATTGCGTGGCATATTTGCTTAAGAGAACAAAGATGACAGGGCTCGTTCTGAACCCGAAATTTCCCACACCTCCGTGAAGTGTATTGCCAAGAACCCTCAGGTGTACTCCCCATGAACAGGTGAAAATATGATTGTAGATGATGGTGATGACTTCTGTAATACTTCTGTTGTCACAACAGTCATGCATTCAAATTGCTTTTGTTTGGTGGGTGAGCTGGGTTAAGAAATTTCTTTGGCGTGAGGGAAAGGTGTCTCATAGTGGTAATAGTACAATATTTTATTTATTGCTGTGCTAATAGTACTAGAATTATATGGGCATGTGATGAAGAGTAGTTAGGGCCAGAATTGTGGCACCAGCTGATGTGTTAGGCAGAAGGAGATAGCTAGACTCTGCTTTCAAATTAACTCCAATGATTATTTTCAGCCCTTTCTGTATGTATGGGAATAGGTTTCTGAGTCTTTTCCAAGTTTGAACTTGTATCACTGTCATTTTGTTTTATACATACAGAAACAGAGATGTTTATTTTTAGTACTGAAAGCTTCCAAGTCAAGGCAGAATTCAGGGCGATTGGAATGAAAGATGAAATATTAATGTGATTCCCTTCACAGTGTACTGGGAACATGAGAGAGAGAAGGGAGGTTGCCACCAGATTATCAGAAGTTTCCTCCTCCCTTCCACAGGAGTATTTTGTGACCTCTCCTTGACTGAGGTTGACAAATGAGTTGTGTTTGGAATCAAGTTTTGGTTAACCAGGAGGAAGTTAGAAATATCTGAATTATTGAACAGGGCAGTCAGTATTCTACCATATATGTGTAATACATGTGTCATAATTTATGTTTATTGAATAATAAAAGAAAACTCCTTTGGCCACTGTGTGTAGTGCATTTTGGGGATGAGTAAGCAGTTACTTGTCACAGCACTCATAGAGTCCATTAACTGGAATCGATTCGCTATTACTGCAACTTCTCCATGATCTGCCCTGTAAAGGAATTGTTTGGTTCAGACTTCCAGCATCAATACAATTTTTAGTGAAGTGTTTCAAAGTAATGATCGATACATCTTTACAAAGGGTTTAACTCTCCTGATTGGATTTTACCAGCCATGGCGGACATGCATCCATCTCACTGGTGGTTGAGAGAGGCTGAGTGTGACTCTCTGCACTCCAGATTCTGGCCACTGAGAGTGACTTAACATCAGCAAAGAAGAGAAGGCTTAATCACACTGGCTATCTCTGTCAGCTCTTTGTAGAAAAGGCTCCCCAGGCTGGCCACTGCATGGATCAGGTTCTAGGAAACATGGATTGCGTCAACAGAGTAAAACTAACTTTGTAATTTCCTCTGTAGGTAGAATGCAGGAATGTAAGGACTTATTATCACAACAATTTGTCTGCTTAGGCTTATAAATGGCAGTATTGTGAGTCTGTCTTACAGGAAGTGTGCCCAGAGGTAAATATGGTTGTGGTTATGATTGCCACCAAGTGTGTAATGTTTACCTAGGTGATTGAATCACTGATCTAATAACAAGATGTTGCTGTCTTCAGAGGATTACAGAAAGCACAGTCTTTGAAGGTACTCTGTTGGAACTGATCTGTTGCCCCAGTCAAAGCAATGATGAATTTCGGCAACACTTGGAGAGCAGGTTTGTGCTGCAGTAGAGAGATGCAGCTGCAGCTCAGTGTGTCTGATCTGGCTTTACACTGATTACAAAGTGTGTAGCTTTGGTGTACCAGTAGCAGCATTTGTTAGGAGATTCTGTAACCAAGAATTTTAAATCTTGGGCAGATCTGTGCATCCTGTGAAGAAATGTGCCACAATGACATTACTGGTAGTGCTTGAGAGAGAGAGTAAATGTGTCCTCCTTTGGATACCTTGGATTGACAGAAGTGCTACAGATACTATATAGATTTGGAGGATTTGCTGCTTCTGAGTTTATTTTAATAACAAATAATGAATCACAAGAGGTTTTATAATAAATCACTGGTCTTGAAAGGACCGTTGTTCATCTTTCTTCTTTTTACAGGAGTTTTAGAGAGCCATTTAAAATTATTTTAGGTTTTTATGTTCAGTTTAAAGTTTGATGGAAAATTATCCCACTAGTCTATAATTAGAGACATTACAAGAAGGAAAAGTCCAGGTAATCTAAATAAGGAATAAAGTAAGTCTTAAAACCACCAGTTCTCGTGGAATTCTGATGTAGTTAATGCCTTATACTATAATAACTTGGGCCAACCAATTTCTGAAATACCAAACCAGGTTGAGTCTGCATTAGTCTACAGAACTTTTAATAGAGAACCAGCTTGCCTGGAGATTACACAAGTGCACGAGTTCTGTTGGCCTTGAATGCTTGATGCTGTTGATGTGTGTGTAACCAGGAGTGCTTACAGTGCCTGAGCACCTTGCATCCATCAGGAGGACCAGAGTTAAAATACGAAGGTGAAAAGACCATGTTTTCTCTGGACATAGTTCCTTCCATAAGAATAAGTTTGCTTAATGTTCATGACCTAAAAGTGATGTGCTTATCAGAAATGTTTTCGTAGAAGTCACTATTAATATGGAAATCCATGGTCCAGTGCCGATTTTAGAAAGTGAAAATTACTTCCTTTAAGCCCTTTTTAAAAAAACCAAAACCTAAAGTGTCATCATCTGTGGTAATTCAGAATTGAATGGGCATATAAAAGGAAAAAAATACAGTTTTATAATAACTATAGTAAATCTATGTTACCTATCCTAAAGTTTCTCAGTCTTTATCATGAATTTTTCCTTTAGCTTCAAAAGTAAGCTTAAAATAAATTTTACAGTATTTGGGAAACTAAAATGTTTTTCATGCAGTTGCCTTCCTTTGTAAACAGTTTTGTTTGATGCTGTCTTTCATAGTCCACATTCCTAAAGATAATTTAATAAGAAAATCATGGGGGTGAAAGGCAATTGAGGGCATACATGAAAAACTTCGTCTGTGTTTGCCCTAGAATGCTTTTCCTTTTGGTATAGTGGGAATGGCTTTTGCAGGTGTTTATTTTTCTACTACTCTTAGATGTTAAAAGAATTATTTTCTTTTTTTCTGGTTTCAAGCAGTTACTGTTGCCAAAAATAATTCTAGCAATGTTCAATCACTCTTTTGTTTTTTGATAAAACACTCTTAGAAAAATTAAGTAAGGTGTTCCTCAACAGAAGTTATTTCAGTATTCAAAATCTCGTCATAAGGAAGTTTTGTAGTTAGAAGATAATTAAAAAGACTTTTATTTAACTTCATCTAAGCAGCTGTTTAAATCTCGTTGATGTTTAGTTGGTGCAGTGAGGGGAAAAGGGGTGAGTGCATCAGCATTCAAGAACTGAACACATCAAGTGAGGAGTACTTCAGAGCTTTCAGCTTGGTTCCTGGAATTAAGTTTATATATGTGAAAAAACCTCACCATTGGCAATGGTCTGGGCAGCACCGTTTACGTAAACTCTTCTGCCTTTGTGTCCTCCTTCATGTTCTATGGGAGGGGGAAGGTAACCCTTGAGACTTCTGGGGAATTACTGATTTTTCATTTATGGTGGCCAAGAGAAGCAGTACCAGCTGTAATGCACTAAATCTTCTATAAGATATCCTGTATCCTAGGAAACACCATGGTCAATTTTAGCAGCCTGTGCTGTGTTAGAGTTGACATTTGTTCCTCTTTCTGACTTGTGAAACCTGTAGTTCTACAGGTTTGTTTGAAAGGAATAGTTTTAAGAGCCAGTGAAGTTTCAGATGATCTGAGATCAAAAAGAGATGTTAACTTCATTTTAATTGAGACTGTTCCCATCTGCAAGAAGAAATGGCAAATACTGTTACATTAGACATGGCTTCATAAAAGGGTTTTGGATTTGCTTCAATGTCTTGTTCAGAAGTCAAGTCAAGCTGCACAGGGTCTGTTTTCTGCAGAGTACCAGTGTTTCGTGCAGTGGGATATGTACAAATGGATCTTTTTTTTAATGCCCAGGCATTAAGCAAATAACTGCTTTGTATGCCTGCTTTGGGAGATGATGTGATTTGAGTGCAGAACTTCATTCCAGTATGTGTAGTCAGATAGTAAAAATGTGCTTCAAAACAGTTGTTGGCCCATATGTAGCATCTGTTATGTTGGTCTCTGTGAAGAATCCTGGAAGCTTATCAGTAAGGTTGGCTAGATTGGTCTTCAGATTACATTTCATTATATGGCATCTACTGATGGACTTTAGTTCTACATTTTACTGGTTGATAATTAATCTGTTATTTTATGCAATCAAACATGGGGTTTTTCATTGTCTGTTTCTTTGTAAATTGAGCCTGGTGAAGTGGCAGCTCTGTCTGTGCTTTAGTCCTGTGCATTCTGTAATGGCACACTGTTTTAAAGGCCTTTTTGTTGCTAAAGATGAACCTCCCCTCTCTCTTTCCATACCATGCTTAAGATTGTTGTGTCTTCAGTCTGCCTGCAGCTGCAGCATCCTATAACATGAGACTAAAAAAAAAACAAAAAAACTCTGTAGTCCTGCTAAAATGGTTAGAGCAGCTTAATGACAGTCTTGTACACTTTCTTCTGTATGAAGAGTTTTCAGCCATCCAGCTATCTCCAGTCTAGAAGAGTGTGTTGGGCTTTGAATCCCTAAATGTATGAGAGAAACATTTCTGAAATCTTCTAAAGGTGTACCAGATTTCTATATGAAAATTAAGGCTCTGCAGAACTTGACAAGTAGATGTTTTCCTTTTTTCTTGAACAAAATCATTAGCTTTGTAAGTGGCATCTGCAAGAGACATCACAAATCCATGACTATCAGTAAAGATCTCCAGATAGAAATGTTTATGCAGTGACTGAACTAATTCCATCTAAAAATAAAAATCTGTTTCAGAATTGTAGCAGATAGTCAGAATGCCTTGCACGTGTACATTCCACCTCCTATGGAACAGTACAAACCAAACGTTGGTGTTTGAAGATTGGTTTGTTTTTTATACTGGACAGAAAACAACACTTCTTTGTCTTGTCTTCTCCCTTTCTGTATTGGTGTCTACAGGTCGAACATGGAAAATAAAAAAGTACAAACTCCCAAATGGATTTATTTAATTAATACATCCAGTCCACAGCAATATCATCCCAGACATTGATTTAGCCAGCATTTTTCTTGTATTCTTTTCTCATTTATCTCTTACAACCACCTGTCTTAGAAGATTATATACATGCACATGTTGGAGAGCATTTTTGTAATAATATGCTGTCCTTTCCTAATGAAAATTTGGTCAACCTAACAATATTATTCCTTTTACCCTCATTTGATGGAAGTTCCTGTATTAATACCTTCAGTTAGGATTATGTGTATTTATAATGTCTTTTTTAAGATGTTTGCATTAGCAACACTTAATTTCTGCACTCTGACTTGAATGTAAAGTATTTAGCATTGTGCATATTTTATAGTTGGTATGTCTTAATTGTTTAAATTTTTAGAGTTTACTGGATTTGGAAGAATTATCTGAAAGGACAAAATAGAAGGTGGAGTCAAGTGGAGGTGTATCCTCATCAACTGCAGTCAGCCCCCATTCCTTTGAGTGCAAGGCAACCCAGCTGTGAGGATTGCTGGCCACACTCTCTCTCATCAGAGAGAGAAAGAGGTGGGGGGTGGGGAGAGAGAGAGAGAAAATTAGCAAGACAAAATTCCTTTCTATCAATCCTGTCTTTACACAAATTCAGACTTCTGAGTTCCCATACGTGAGTGTGTAACTTAATTTCCAAATTACATTATGAAAGCACATCTGTCCCAAAATTAATACCTCTTGAGAATATCATAATTGTATATACTGAAAATAATTAGTATCTGTAATTTGCAAGTCATAAATGTCTAATTTTTAGCGAAGTTGTTTGTTTCCATTTAAGATAAATTCTCAATTTAATATCCAAAGCAACATTTGACTATACTACAAAGGGGCCAGAAAGGGGCCAGTTTTGTTTAAAAACAGAGAACCCTCTGACCCCCCAAAATATAGAGACACAAAATGGCATCTGCTGGGTGCTGGTGCAGAATAAAACATTAGATTTCTGCAAGAAGTTTGTAATTGCTGTAATAATTTTTATTGGATAAGATATTTTTTCTCATTCTGGGGCGATCCATGCTGGATGATTTTGCAGTAGAACTAGCAGATACCGAGCTGCCCATTACTGACCACCTATCAAACACAAAGATTGAATGTAGAATTTTAATTTGGTAGAAATTCTGCCTGTATAGCTACCTGGGCATCCATCTATCTGAGTGTAAATAATGTCATTAAGATTAGCACAACTACTTAGAAATATTAGATAGTATTCCAGTAGTTCATGCAGTGTTGATAATGCTTTCTCACACCACTCTTTAGTATTTGCATGTGGTTTTTATGCTTGCTTGAAGGAAGCAATTAATCAAATTCCCCCTCCCTCCTACTGCTTTTTGTGTCTCTTTTCCTTTCTGTGATAAGAGATCACCATTTATACTGAGTTGTTCCTTTAATGGAGCATCTTTTGGGGACCACCTTGTTAGGATTTTGGGGTTTGTTTTAACCCCATCAGTTAAGTAGCAGAAATGGAGTAAACTGAACTGTGATATGGTCCTTGAGAGAGTTTCACGTATGATTAAATATAAGGTGGTTTTAGGATTGAACACTCCTTCTCCCTCCCCACCCCCTCAAGTAAAAGGTACTGAAATACCTTGCAGAGGTAATTTAAATTCTGTGTATTCTGATTTGTCTTTGGGGGCTTCCCAACAAGAGTGAGTCAGGCAGACTTAGAAAATAAGGCTCTATTATCTGCCAAGAAATGGTCAGGGATTACTCCAAAGTCCTATTTTCAATGTTTCTCCTGTTTCCATTTCTGAAGGGCTTCATAAGGCTTGTGGCAATGTGCTACCCAGTAATCCCGTGTCATTCAGAAAAAGGCTGGAGTACCAAATACCTCTTTGAGGAGTATCTGAGACTGTAGTGAAGATAAGGAAAATTATCTAGGGAGTGATTACAAGCTTTCATAATGATAAGTACATTTAGTTTCTATATAGATGAAACTGGTGTCTTTCCAGACAGAGATCTGTGTATGAGAAACTAGCATCATAACTGAGCCTTAGTCTCTCTTATTGATGGAGGCAGTGTGATTAATGGCCGTTTTTGGTTTTTTAAAGACAAAAGGCAGCTAGACAGATCTCTTTCCTTCCCATTTTTTTTTACCCTAATCTTAATTGTAGGTAACTCTTCAGCTACAAGGTTTCCAGTTTTCTCAGTGTGGTGAGTCTCTGAACTATCTGGAACAGATCAAACATGATCCAGCACTAGGAGGCTATTAAAAAACTGTGTTTTGGTAGGAAAGATCTTCAGAGGCAGCGCAACATCCTTAAAATAAGTAACTTAGTGAAAGAAAATGCAGGCTCATAGAAAGGCTTGGTTTGGAAGAGACTTTAAAAATCCTCCAGTTCCAGCCCCGCTGCCATGGGCAGGGATGTCACCCACTAGATCAGGTTGCTCAGTGCCACATCGAGCCTGGCCTTGAACACTGGCAGGGATGTACCTCTCCCATTGTCTTTGATAGTTTCTTCAGATTAATTCATTAGTTGTTTTTAGGACATTCCAACTATGCCTGAATAGTGATACTAATAAAGGACTTTTGCTTTTTATGCCTCTTAAGTGTTTTGGAGCTCTTAGGAGAGGCTCCCTTTGCATTATAAAAGTTGTTAAAAAAATCTAAGTGTTAGACTTTTAATGGGTACATCTAACTAGACATTTTGGGTGAAAGTCAGTTTCTTCATTAGAAATCTGTAAAATGTCTTGCTGGACAAAGTTGTCTGACCTTATGAGATACCAGCGCACACAAAGCAGGAAACAAATTCCTTCATTCCCCATTCTGTTCTGTATTGTTGCTTTCCATACTGACTCCTCAGTCAAGTTTTTCCATACCTTTTTGTTATTCTCAAACATTTAAGCATATCTAATAAAAGTATTCCATTATTGTGGCTAATGCTTTAAAAAAAAAATCAATTTTAAGATTTTTTCTGAACAGGAAAGTAGTATGATAATTCTTCCAAATGCTTAGAAAGTTACTGCAAAGTTATTAAATGGAAGGGAAAATCTTCCTTTTTTTTCCAGAGTACAAGATACCTACTTCAGTGAAGTTGTGCTTGACACTAAGATGTTAACTTTTATAGGAGGTCTTTCTCCTGAAGATGCTTCAATGCTTCATTGCATTGCCTAAAGGAAAATGTAGGCCTAATGTTGTTTCTTCTTAGTTCTTCTATTTTTTAACCCAGCATCCTTTTTGTAGAGCAAAGCTGTATTAAAATTATCAGATTATGAAACTCTGCTACTTCTTCAGAGAATCTTGGGGCCAGCCTCAGATGTTTTATTGCTTTTACAACTTTCACAAGAGATAGACAAGAATATGCTTTCATTGAACTTCACATGTTGTTTGGCCAATTTTCTATAATCCAGTAAATACAAATTGTACCCTGGTTATCCATCTATGTCTGTCAAGCAAATGTTAATGGATGAGTGAATGAGTCAAATTCTATGCATGGAAGTATACAAATATGCAAAATATGGGTCTAATTACAAGGCTGCTGAATTTACACAAGGTCAGGTAAACAAGGCACTCTGTAATGATTATTAATTGTTAATAATGCCTTTGGCAAAACACATTTCTGCTTTGAACACCTAACAGCTTTGCATTTTTAGTTATATGAAACAGCCAGATTGGTCAACTATTGAAAAAAATAAAAGACCTCACCTCTGTAATTGCGTATTAATTTTATCTCAGTAATGGGAAGGATACTGTTCTGAAAAATAAAAGTACATTCTACAGTTACATGTGAAAGCTCCACAGTAAAAACCAAATAAATGCATTATCATTCATTCCTTGAATAAAGGACTAGATTAATGCACAGATAACTTTTTCCTCATAAGGTACTCCTAGGAGCTCTTTCTGTCTCATCCTATGTGATGAATAGCCTTTTTTTCTTACTCATCCTTATCCTTTGAAACAGTTGGTTTATTTTAAGGTGTTCAGTCTGTCCTACCTGATTTCTGTTGCCATTTCCTTCACCCTCATCCATGTACCTTTTGCACTTAACTCTCTTTTGGTCAATTGTAAATATTTGTCATGGGGCTGTAAGATGGAGGAATTTGCAGGAAGGGAGAGAAAAAAGGCTGAAATGGGAAACATGAGGTTCCATTGTTAAATGAAATTAAACAATGCAAATAAAAAATAATTTTCTTTACATATTAGAATACTGGATTGTAAGGTTGAATGAGCAGTTAATTTGGACAGGAATGGTGAGGGTGATTGCAGGTAGAAAAACATACCTATTATGCATTTCATAGTTTTGCCTGACATTTTTCCCTGGTGTTGCAAGTAGAGTTCTCTCCTGTTACAAACTGTGCAGCAGCCATAGCTTTCTTTCAGCTTTCTATAGCACTGCCACAATCTATAGCACTGCCACAATCCTAAACTAATGTATTTTGAAGATAAAACAAGTTTGAACATCATAAGAAATAAAGTATGCAAATTTGGTTTAAATACTCAGAAAATTGTGGGGTTTTTGGTGTTTGTTGGGTCATTGCAGGCCAATGGCATAGACTGACTAAGTTTTAAACTATGAACAAAGGAGTTTTAGTTAATGAAGGCATTTGCTCAGCGTAGTGTTGGTCTTTAACTGTAGCTGGATGCTTAATGATTGAAGGAACTTCCTCCAAGACAATTTTTCCAGTAAAACTTTTGGTAAGAGATGCAACTTCCTAGCTAGCAGATGACTTTTCTGATAAAACTGAACTGTTTTCGTCTGTATGACTGTGTGAGTCTCTGCAGATACAGCTTCTGTCTGGCACTTCGTGTCAAGGAGTTCCAAAGGCTATTTGAGAGAGTTGAAAATATTTCTGGTTTTCACTGCTGCGGTTTTGTCATCTTTTCAGCTTCACTGCAATTCTGTTTTGAATTGCAAAGAAAGGTAAACAAAACAACAAGTTTATCATCTGTATACTGTATTGTCCACATTTTTAGGCTTTCTTTTGTCAACTTCTGTTTTCACAGACTCTCTTTTGCACTCCTTTTATTTTTCTTTTGGCATGATAGTTTGTGGTGGGTAAATACCAGCAAGCACTGATGTTCTCTTAAGTGAGCCATGGTTTTCGTGGGTACACAAAGGCCATACCTACTTATCAAAGTCCTTTTCATCTTCTGTTTTCTCAATATTCAAGTGTAAAATTGCTTGTAGATTGTTTTTAGCACTGCACATGATCAGACTTGCAGCAGCTACTCTATTAAACGTTTTTCAGTTTCTGATATTAATCTTCCATTATCCTATTAATCCTGAGAATTTGTAATAAAAATCTTTCCAGTAGTCAAAATTAACCCTTTTTGATGATACTGTGTTACTCTTTGTGCCATGCATGTTGTTCCTCTCAAGCTGCTCTTCCTTATTTTCAAATGTTAGCAGAAAGTTATGTTATTTCACTGTATCTGTTATATTTATAACCACGGAAAAATTTGTTCTATCACACTCTTTTATTTCTAGAGCTGGATTTGTTGCTGTTTTTTACACTGGTTTCTTCTGTCTGGTTTTAGGAATGTGTGCAGAATTGTAGACACCATTTCAAGCAAGGCCTCTCTGCTGCCTTTATACAGACAAATGATTTCTTTTAGTCCTTTGTTCAGTTTTTTTTTCTCTGCTTCTTTCTTTTCATTCACTTTTCCTTTTGATTAATGTATTATTTTAGCATAATTTTTGCCTTTCAGCATCAGTCTCTTACTGTGAGCTAACGTTTATCATTCTCACATCTCTTCTCCATCCTCCCCTCCCCAATATGGCCAGTATTATCTGTGCTGGTTTTTATATTTATGCTCTTTTATGACTTTCTATTTGTCTGTTGCATTTCTGAATCTTTTCTATTTTCAACTCCCGCAAGAAGTTATTCCAATTTGTATGTAACTGTCACCTAAACAGTTTCTACTGTTGATTGTTTTGGCTCTGAAAAGAAAGCCTGGGTGGTAAACAGCCTTATAAGCTTAGCAGAGGCTAAACTTTTCCATCTTTCAACATGAGAAACTCTCAATTCTGATGTGAATTATTTGTCTTTTCTCCTACATCAGTGTTAGAGCCAGTCTGGATTCTTGCTGGCAAATTGAGTCTGTTTGGGTCAAGCTGACCTCCCACAGAAGGTTCGTCGTTTTGAATTTCTGCAGGGATCTACTTCTTACTTTTTTAATAGTTCTGTTCTATACCATGCTACTAACACCAGTAGATAGATTCTTCTTAGTTAAGTTTTAATTAACTTACTTAATTTCTTTTCTGTAAATTCTTTAAATGGTCACCCTTTTTCACTGTTTGAAAAATACCTATGAATATCTGGAGGTTTTTTGATAATTAAGAAGTATTCCTTATTTTACAAGTGTGGTACTCATTTTTGCTGTGGTAAAAGCAAAACAAAGTGTAAGTACATAATTTGATCACTTGGACCCGGTTTGGGGCAAGTTGTGCTGATTGAACGTTGGAGTTTTAGTTTTTTTCTTTTGCTAATTTCAGTAAAGGTATAGGCTACATTGTAATTGATATATTTTTATTTTATTTTTTTCCTCTTCAACTTTTATGCATATTGGTAAGTTCAGTCTATTTTGCAAACACTTACTAATGCTATAATACGTTTTCCCATATCTCCCTTCTCAAATTTTTACTGTTATTGATTGAAGATTCAATTGAGAAATGTGTTTAGAACCCTGCTTTCTGTGGTAATCATAGAAGTCAGTGGGAAGACAAGAAAATTGTATTGAAAGAAATTGTGTGCGTGTGTGTTTTGTGTTTCAGCATAGATTATCTCTGCCAAAATAATAGCTGTCATTTTGTTCTTGTTATATTAGTGGCCTGTAGCTTACTACTACCCCTTTTGCCTTGCTTTTGTCCATTCGTCTATTTGTGAGTAGAAAGAGAATTTTGTGAAGGGCCATAATTTGGGGGCTTTATTATGCTAATAAAATCAATATTTTGTTATCTATTTAAATTAAGTATTCCAAGATGATGACCCCACTCTACCCTGGTATCAAAGCTGCAGACCTTAACATTCAGTGACTTTGAAACTTGAGTTCTGTTTAGAATTTCACGTCATGCCTGTCGCAGGAGAAGAAGATGGAAAATGTATACGCTGAGCCTATAGGACTTCCTGCAGTGCTTATTAATCCTTTATGGATCATTTGAAATGTTTCTAGTTTATTTAAGCTTTGCTGCTTGTATCAGATTGTTCCTGCAAAAAAAGGGAGAAGTGATCATGCTTTGAATTTTTAAAAATGATCTCACTTTCAAGCAAAAGCACTTTTATGCTCCATTAGAGTTGAATTTGCCAAACTCTTACATCGCATTAACACAAGCTTTACTGGATAGATAAACGGGTTGTTCAGGGACTGACTAGAACTTTACCAAACTGCATATTAAGATTTTGTCATCTTGCAATTTTTGTCTTGAATATTTTCTTCATGCAAATAGAGGGATCAGACAAAATTATTTCATTAAGAAACTGTGCAGCACAGTTTTTAGCTATTAACAGAGGATAGAAAGCAGGAAAATCAAATTTGATAGTTTGCTATAAGACTAGAGAGTCTTGTTAAACTCCCAAGTGTGCCATCTTTTGCAAAGAACCAGTTAAAGTTTATGTACATAATTAAGGCTCTGCTTTTTGTGTTTTGCTACTGTGATAGAGTTGTAGAATAAATGCATTATGATTTATAGGTTGTGGAAAAAAATTTTGGATCCACAGGCAGGAGATGAAAACTCTGGGTTGAATTATCTTGGTGGCAAATAAAGGACTATGTGAAGTGCAGTAGCAAATGGGTGAGCTGGGCATTGAATTCACTGCACTTCACAGGGATCGAGAGGCCAGCAGATCTTTTTGGGAGTGGTCTGAAGGTTGAGATATCCGTGTCTGTTTTCTGGGGTCATCTCAATATATATTTTCTTTTTTTGACTAGTAATTATATTTATGAATGGTTGTGTTCTAATTGAAAGTGCTACTTTCAGGGAACTTTTTTGTTTTTGTGTTTGCCAATTAAACCAAGATCTTTGTAATAACGAATGCATTTTATCATCTAGTTTTACTATTCCTGTAATATTTTAATATGCTATCTGCCCAGAATTGTGTTTTTCAGGCATGGGTTATATGAAAATTCTGCCTTAAAAATCAGTAACTTCAGAGCAAAATGAAAAATTTTGTGTTGTTAGTTTCCAAAAAGTTTTTTGTAAGAAATCACATTCAGTGTTAGAATCTAAGCTTATTTTTTTCAGTTTTTTACTTTGTATGTTTTATAACATAAGAGAGTGGATTAGTATAAATATAAAGTAAAAACACCTTTTAATGTTTATATGTTCTTACAAAATTCTTATTACCATAGTAACAGAGGGGGCCTATTAGCTTAGTATATTTTTAAAAATATTTCTAAAACATATGTAAAGTGTTCTCTACATATTACACCCATACATTATGTGTGTATGTGATCTTTAATTGCATTTAAAAAACCGTCCACAACTGAAAAAGAAACCCAGCCAAAAACAAAGCAAAACCACCAAAGGAAACAAAACTATTTAGAGTAGCATCTTAAAGTTTCACACGCTCCTTTTCTAAGGATGTGTTACGTGGCTTGAATTTCCACCAACAGAAATTCAAAAAAAGGAAATTTTAATTTTATGTTTGTGTTTGTGGATATGAGTCACATATTTAAATACATATATACACACACACACACTGATTCCATCTGATGAAATTTGGGAAACAATTGGAATATTTTTTCCCTGAAAATATACACTAAATAATCTGAATTGTTGCTAGTGTTTGCTTTTAATTTGCTTCCCACCTTTCCGATCCTCTGACCTCTCTCATTTGTCTCTATTGCTGTCTTCTTGAGTTTTGATAAGTTAATAACACCTGAGTTGTGCTGAAGCTAATTTAAAAAACCCTTCAAGATAGGTGTTTGAGGCGAGAACGATTTAATTCAAAAAGATCAGAGATAACTAATCAGAGAAGTCAAGGTAAATTATTCTGGTTAATAAATACCTTGATGATAAGGGATTGGCGTAGGTGTCTTCATTCTGCTGCAGATTCCTCTTTCTATAGGTAAGGGTCTTCACTGAGCCATGCATCAGCCTATACAAAGGGTGTATCAGCCTTTCCCTGCAGTACTTAAACATCTGGATTGGCCTTAGGTGGACTTCACGCCTACATATTTCTTGTAATGCAGGGTGAGAAGAGATGTTCTACCAAAACCTTCTCCATATTCCCCTGCTTGACATCTGGAGGCAGGATCATGCCAACCAGCCCAAAGGGCTTGTTGGTGATAAGATGGGATGTGGTGGGAGAGGTGAGAGCATTTTGCTGGCTCGTGTTCAGTTCAGGTTCACCAGCTGTGTGCCATCAGCAAACGCACCAGGGACACTCTGTGCTCCGTCCCGCAGATCGTCCGTAGGAATCCTGAACGGGATTGGATCCCGGGCTACACTGCTGTTTACTGGCATCCAACTAGATTCTGTCCCACTGGTCCCCATGCTCTGGGCCCAGACACTGAGCCAATTTTCAATCCAGCAAGGTTTTCCAAGCACTGGCTCATGTTATTCCTTTCTTCTCTAGGTTTAAGTATCCTGTGTTGCCTGTTGCTTCTCTCCCATGAATATACCTACTTGTTTTTCTCAGGTCACTTCTCAATCCCCTTTTGTGATGGTAAAAGACTGCTCTTCAAGGTCTGTTGCTATTCTTTTTTCAGTGCCTTCAAACATGGTTTATGGCTCTTCAGCATAGCAAGTTTTTTTGTTTTTTCTTTTTAACTCTTGCCACCAGCATTGTGTGTGCTCCAGTATCATTCTTACCAATGTGTTTGGAGAAATTCAGCTCAGTACTCATACACAGTTCTTCACTATTCAATCTCCACATCTTGCTAGGTCTGCCTTTGAAGCTGATGTTGAATAACTTGTCTGCCATGACTCCTTCTCAGCTGGTAATTTCTGGTATACAGTATTTCCGTTCTGTAGGTGTGAACTGTAGTCTTTGTTCCCAGTGTGTCTCTTTTGTTTCACTGTACTAATGTGTATTTTGTGTCAAATGAACGCAGTTTACCAAAACAATTACTTCATGCTTATCATTACTCGCTGTTCTGCTTTTGTCATCTGTAAATTTTATCTCAATTGATTCCTCTCTTCTGCTAATCAGTGGTGTAAAAAGAATGAGTGTAACCTTTTCGTTGTGAGGCACCAGCACAATCCCTCTGCATTCCCTATTGACAAATGCTTACTTAACTGTCATCACTTTCTGTCTCATGGACAATTGATTTTTTTTGAGATGCTTCAACTTTGCACCTCTTAATCCATTTCACGTGTACTTCATTAACACCATGCAATGCTAATTCTAATGCAGTGTCCTTTGAAAGTAAATCAAATGTCATTCAAGAGATTATTTATAGTATATCTGCCTTTCTCGACCAAACCTGTAATCTTACAAAAAAAATGAACTGTCATGTTTGTGTGAGACTGTTCTGTATAAAAACATTGACTGATGTTAATTCCATCCCTGTTCTTAAATTCTTGATCAGTTAAAGTCTGTATCAGTATTTCTGTTGTTTTCCTCAGGTTAGACTGATACATAGAAATAGTTACATGGTTTGTTCTGATTTGCTTGTGTAACTGTTTCAAGGAAATCACTCATTTTGGTTGATACTGGGTCTCAGTCTTTTGAGGTAGCATCAAGGGTTGGCAAGTTCAGCAAGTAACATCTTCTTGGCTCTAATGGGAATGTTGAGTTCAAGCATTTGTTCTATGAATATGCTGAATTTTGAGGGCCTATGAAGTATTTTCTTGCTAGCAAAGCAAAACATAGTTCTTAATCCTTATTTGCTGCGATGCTGTTATGTACTTTTCCAAAATACAGGAAAAAGTTACATTTCTCGTTTTTTCCACTGTAAATAATTTTTTGTTTCCATTACATTATTGCTTAGTTTTTACATTCTTAGTTAATACCTAATTTTCCTTATTTAGTGTTCTGCTTTGGGAAACTTCTGATTTATGTCAGCGGCTGTCAACTTCCAGTTTCCATTTTTATACTTATATTTTACACATGCAAGTTAAAATTTGCTTGTAATTTTCCTTACCTTAAGAGAGAGGACTTTCAAGTTGTTTGGAACTCTTCTTTTACCCATATGAAATATAATGAGGTTGTAACATTAGTTTCTAAGTAGTCACAATCTTCAACTCCAGACATTTAATTTTTCTTTAACTGTCAT
The DNA here is from genome assembly GCA_013397915.1 of Daphoenositta chrysoptera. Lineage (NCBI taxonomy): Eukaryota > Metazoa > Chordata > Aves > Passeriformes > Daphoenositta > Daphoenositta chrysoptera. The sequence goes on from VZRO01006317.1 coordinate 2,106,299, forward strand.
AATGAAATTCAGATTTTTTTAAAAATTATTTTTTAATTAAGTATTCTCTAGATTTTAGAAAATACTAGTTTTAGTGACATGGGGCAACATGTATGGTGTGTCTACCACAAACTCAAAGAAGCTAGACCATAGCAGCAAATTTTTTTTTCTAGCAGACAGCATGTAACAAGTAACCTGTTCTGATGTCACGAGTTCGCAGTTGGAAAGCTCTCCTGGGCCATACTAATTTCAGTATTGAGCTGTTGGCTTTAAGGGCCTTGCAGGTCTTGGTAGCAGCTAACCTTTATAAGAAACAGAAGCATAGTGCATTTGAAGGATCCTACTTTACCTGCTGATTTTATGCAGTTTGTTCTTCCTGAATGTGATTTACTAAATAAAAATTTTGAGTGTTATGTTAAAAAAAAAAAAAAAACACAACAAAAAACCCCCCCCACTGCAACAGAAATGTCTTCTTTATTTTGCTTTCTGTGTCTGTCACCAGAAGCAACAGGAAACAGTCAGTCTCTTCCCCATTCTCATGGTTTTTGGTTGAATGGGTTTATGACAGGCCTTTATTTATGTTGAGTTGGCTTTTTTTTAAATGCTTCCACAGGGACATCAATTTTTAAAGGTCCACCTGTTACTTCAGTTGGTGTCCAGAATAGTTTAAGAGGTTTTCAAAATAACAAAACACAAAACCCCTCACTTTCTGCTGTTGTTCTCCCTGAACCCTTGTCCTTCTAATTTTCTTCATATTAACCTCAAAGCAGATTTTAATAAAATTTACCATGTATTACATGGGTGCAAGTTTTGAAAAATTAAGTTTAAAAGTTTTGAAGCACTGCCACATTTTAGGTGTCTGCCTTGCCATTTTGTATGTCAAATTTGTCTAAAGTTGAACTTTGGCTGAAATTTTAACCTAAAATGGATTAACATATTTTCTGGATTAAATAACACATGTTTTCTCTGTCTTCAGAAACAGCTCTTCAGAGATGCCGTTGTTTTTTTCTGACTTGACTTGGCTACTTGAGATCTGTTCTTTATGGCAAGTAGCAGATACACTCAATTTATAGGCCTTTGAAATTCTTAATTATTAATAGAATATAAACTCTCTCAAAATTCTCCCTTTGACCTCTTGCCTCAATCTCCAGGCTGCATCTGGACCAGGTGGTGTGCCATGTTTGGAGATATTCCTCAGAAGGCATTTGTTATTGACATGGAGATGATATGACTATCAGTCCCTTCTGAAGAAGTGAAGAACAATGCAGTCTGACAGTAGTGGGAAAGGCAAATCAAGACCAAATCAGCAGGAAGGCAAAACAAGAGCTGGTTTTTTCAGAAGAATAGGCCAGTCTAAGGCAAAGTTTGAGAGCAACCTAAGGAGACTGTAGGAAAGAGTTGTGGGCAGGTCTTGAAAGGAATTACAAAAATGGAAACCTGAGGAGAAGCTAAGGAGGAAGCCTGACCATCCCATAATACGTAGCCAAAGTTATTTTGAGATTTTCAAGTGTCTTGCTTGATGCTTAATTTAATTTCCAGTAGCAGGAAGAAAAGTCTTATTTAAGGCGGAGTAAGGTAGGGCAGTATATGTTTATTAGCTCAGAATAAAGTATGCTACAGATTTAATTACTACAGATCAGAGTTCTAAAAAAGCGTAAGTTGCAGTTTAAATTCAGACATCTTGGTATATGGAGTTGCCCAGTGAGGTCCTGAGGGAAGGGGGAAAATCTGATGTAACATAAATCAGTTCAATTGAACCTCCAGGACTGCTTGTATTATAACCACTTGCTTATTGTAGGATATTGCAGTAAAAGTTTTAATGTTGTTCAGGTGACCGTGCCACACCCAAAATGTAGGTACTATGGCTTTGAAGTCTTTAACATTTGGCTGTGAGGAAGAGTATATATTTCATCCTTCTTTCCTGCTTTTTGTTGGTTGTCTTGTCATCCTAAGAAAATCCATCTAGATTTGATAATTTTACAAACCTTCTAAGAAAAACTTGTAGTGTGGAACAGGAGCCTGGACATGATTAATAATTAAAAAACAAAAATCCAAACACAAAACCAAAAACCAACCCAAAAATGCTTGCAGGCATTGACTACAAATGAGGAGAAGAGACTAGAACATGGCACATGGGACTGTAGCTGGGGCTGAGTGGCTGTAGATGAAACTAAAAGCAAAGAAGCTGAATGGAGTGGAGTTGGTTGAATTAGAATATTCAAATATGGTATCTGCTGGATAAGCACCTGGCTGGGCAGATGGGCTTGAAAAAGCAGGAGAAGGCAGGTGTGGGTGAAGATTGCCTGTGAAAATTTGGGTGCAAAAACCAAGCAGTTATATTGGAGTGTGATCTGTTTAATGGAAGAAGAAAAGCATGAGAAAATTCATAAATATTTTCCTGCCTCTGCTATTGGGAAATACTGGGCAAAATGCATTGCTTTCAGAGAAGATAGAAAGTTATTATGGGCTGCTCTGTTTATTTCAAAAAGCAAAATCTGTGTATTCCTTTAAGCCCTGTTTTGAAGAAGAATGGATTTTTTAAAAAATTTAAAAATAGAAGAGAAATCCTGATACTATAGAGTTGGACATTTGAAAGTTGAAGATACAGAGTGAATACTGCTTACTTAAGTTTAATGCAGGTCATTTATGTATGGTGTTACTCCATTCTGTGTTTTTTTCAGTGTGTACAGGTGGGACAGCACATGTTAGACGAGCAGCTGGTCTGTATTTGTTTCCCTCCATTGGATAGTGGATGCTCTGTACCTTATTGAATGCACTCTCTGAAACTTTCCTAGAATTATTTTTTTTCTCATGAAGTTTTCTGTGGCACACTTCACTGTGGGATCAAGTGGCTCTTTAAAAACATCTTTACAAGAGCTGTGTTAAGCGACAGGTCAATTATTATTTCTGTTTGTCAAAGAAATGAGGCACAGAGGAACGAACATTGCACGTGTTCATAAGTTTGGGTGCCAATCTGTGAGTCAAAGGACCTGTTTTTCAGTGTGTAGTACTGAGTAACTGCCTGCAGAAGAGCTTTCAGGTTGCAGTTGGGTCTAAACTGATTCCTGAGGTGCTCATTGCTTGTGAGTCTGTTCAATAAACTGGGAGTGACTGGTCCAGCAGCACGGATAATCTGTGTAGTGGCAGTGCTGCGTTTCAGCACCCCGGGGCCACCTTCAGTTGACTTTGGCACTTTGTTTTCATCTATTTTACTACATACTCTCCAGTGTTCCCAGCACACAGGGATGCAGCAGTAGCTCTTTTTCATTTTGTAAGCCTTTTTTTTATTGTAAAGGCAATCCAGTACTTTAAAAATAATTAAAATATAGATGTGGCCCTTTAAATTGACACGTGATTTGTACGTACAGGGAACTGAGACGAGGATTACCCTGGCTTCTGATTGCAGGCTTCTTGAGCTTAATGTATTTCTCATCCACTCCCTATGTGAAAATCTATTGCTAAAGGTTGCCATTGCATTTCATAAGGAACATATGCATACATCTGATGACAGGATTTGGTCTGTATAAAGGCATAACTTGTTTTTGTTAATGATGCCATAAAATTAAGCTTTCAACCATTCAGTCAGCTCACTGTGGCATAATAAATGTTTCAGCACAGAACCTGTGTTCCAGCAATGTATAGCAAATTCAGTGTGACATCCATTGGTAACATGTATTAGACTCTTTTCTGCAATTTTTTTTTTCTTGGGCAAAATTATTTCTCTATATTTCCAATATATTTCTGAAAATTTGGTTTTAGTCTGCTTTCTTGGAGTCTTACTAGAAGCCTGAACTGTAAACTATACTGTAGCAGTAAGTTCCTTACAATTGCAAAAAAGTAAAGTTTAAAAATGTTAGTTTATTGTGTATTATAATTTTATTAATTGGAAAATGTTTTAATACAGAAGGTATTCTGTTAGAAGCCACCCAGTCTGATAATTTTAGGCGATTTTTTTTTTCTTTTTAAGCAGCTGTTTCCTCTCTGATTTGGATTTTAATCATGACTTGACTTAAGCTTTCATGTCTTATTTATGCTGCCAGGAGAGAACTTGAGCACTAGTTTACTTAATTATTTGCTGTACAACAGCTGCTAATATTAAAAAGAGAAAAAAAAAACCACAAAAAATGCCATCTCATCTTTAGGTCTGCTGTGGACAAAAAAAGCAAAGGCAGGGAGGATGACTGTAGCTACCCTGTCTGCTTGGCACCGTCTTCTTCCTCCTCCTCCTCTCTCTCTCACTTTCAGTTTTCAGTGTAATGAAGAGCAGGAGAACAATATTCTGTAATTAAGGATTCCATTAAGTTGAAGAAAAGAGCAAATGGAGTTGTTTGTTCTCCTAGCTGAAAAAATTTGTCTGGGGTGGGGGTTAGTGGTAGTAGTGTAGAAAGAGAGAGAGGTGGGTGGAGAGACTAAGTCAGGGCTGTTTGTTGAATATACTGTTAAGGACTGTTACCATCCTAATTAATCAAGTTAGAAATTACAGCTGTAGTCGGTTTCCCCCCAATTCTTGTTATCAATTTTCTTCTCTTTTGAGACAAAGCAAATATAAATTTTGTGTTCATTTGTCATTCGTTCTTTGACTTCAGCATCTCTGAAAATAACAATGTAGCACAAAAGACCAGTATTTACCTAGTTGTAATGTGGGTTGCCATGGTGTTTTGCAAATTATTGCAATTATGTTCACCATGCGAGTCGCCCTTGGTAACTGGCGAAAAAACTGATAATCCTGTTTTGAACAAAAGGTCAAATTGCTGAATAGAAAGTCTTGATTAACTAAAAGATGTACAAAGTGGAATTATTTCCTACCATTCAGAAATAGTTCTTGATCGGGTTTGGGGGAGGGGGTGAGTAAGTACATCTGATTACTGAAGTACAAAGCATTGAAAGGATGTTGTCTTGAGCCTTTCATGTAGTCTTAATGGTGGCTTTTTTGTCAAATTTACCCATTTGCGGCATTGAAAGAGGCAGCTGCATTTAAGCTTGAGAGATGGTGCTTTTTCAAGAGTTCAGTGCATGGAAAGTTCTCAGCAGTATCTGCAGTTTACTATTAGACCTTCGGCTATTAAAACTGATGTGCTGCATTTGAGCCCATAGCTCTTGGTGCTTGTAAAACCCTCTGACTGATGATCTAATAAAGTGCTCTTACCGGACAATCTCTGATCAGATACTTTAGGGCGAAAAAAAAAATAACCACAGCTCTGAAAAGGATGGAGGTAGAAACACATGGCTGTACTGAAAAGTTTGCTTTTTATAATCTGTGGTGAAAATCTTGGTAAATAAGACTGTATATTCAGTTTAAGTATTTTAAAGGCCTAATGTATGACTCCAGAATTCATTTTTATTTACATTTGCAAAAAAAAAAAATCAGGTAGAAAATACTGGTAGTTTTTCATAATGACCAGTCTTCAACAGTTACATACAAGTATATAGAGGGAATGGTTTCCTGCACTTTAATGCTGTGAATTTCCTTTCACCTTTTCTTTTTCGTTCTTGGGAAGGTGGCAGGGGAATTGAGGGAATAGGTGAGGAGGATTAAGGGGTTTTCTTTTTTAATAATTTCTACTTTTTGTTTTTTAAATAGCTGCCTGGAAATTAATTCTTAAAACTTTGGAGAGCCTGTGTGAGAGCAGCATGAAAGCAAAGTAAACCTGAACAAGTTTGTGGGTTTACATTCTGCATCACCTAGCAACCCCCTGGCTCAGCCAGTTCTCTCGTCTGCCCCCAGTCCTGTTTACAGACCATTCAGACTGCTCTTCGAAACCATGAAAGATATTCAGTTTCATTAGTGCCATTCTCAAGGAGAAAATAATTAAACTTAAATGAACAAACACTGCTTAGTGATGCTTTAAACTTCTCTAGTTTAAGGTGACCAGACTGTTGAGACCCCTTTCTCTGCCATTACCTTTAACTCTTTTTCAGCTCCTCTGAACCTGCATACCCATGTGTCTGCAATATGACTTTTAAAGTTTCAGAACTCTGTTAACTCTTTCAGTATTCAGAGATGTTGATAACTATATTGCAAAGATAAATGCTTCACATAAACAATCTTCTTGTCTCTTTACGAGCTTGAAATGTATACTAGAGTTGACAAACCTTACTGTTGCTGCCGTGTACATGAGCAAAACCTTTGTGTGTTCTATCTTACATCTGATGTCTTGCAGGAAGTTCAGTATGACAAATCTGAAAAAATCAAGGCCTGTACAGAAATTTGAGGGGAGAAGGAAGGTAACAGAATTGTGAAATAAGTGGGGGCAGTAGAGTGTTTTTAGCTTTCTAACCAAAGTGGAGGCATAGTTTTTACGAAATCTTTTGAGTTCTTACTGTTTATATGTTGCTAGACCCTTTGACAAGCAATACATGGATGGGCTGTATGAGTTCTTTGTGCTTTGTTGATAGTTGACAGACAAAGCAAAATTTTTTCTGAAGCAAGGTACTATACTTAGTTGTGACCTATTGTAGCCTAAGAATATGGCTTCCTTTGAGTTGTGTGAATAGGGAGAGTATTTTGGCAGAATGGACTTAAATATCCTTCTAGAGGTTTTTACTCTCAGTACAGAAATGCATAAGTCTTCTTTCACTGATCCTTTTCGCAATGTAGTTTGCCATGTGTAGTCATTTTAAGTATGTCTTCTCTCAGTTGCTTGCTCAAAATCCAGTTTAGCTGTTTTCAGGTTGTCTTAAGTGAAATAAAATTGTTGGTAATAGCTGGGTCTCTTTGTGAGTGTTATGTTAGCCTGAGAACACTTTTTAATCTTTTGCGGTGTGTATTTTGGTGCCTAGAGCCTTATTTTAGTGAAGGTAAGAAGTCCAAGGTAGTGGGTTTGATGTGAAGTAAAGCAGAACATATTTGCTAATTTAGTTTGTAATGTACAACTGTTAAGGTTGGAATTTGTCCACTTGTGGTGCTATTACATGTGCTAAAATGAGGGCCACTGTTTGCATCAAATCTATCACAAGGGTTTGGAGTGCTCTATTATCCTTTCAGCAGGCTGATGATGGAGCCTGGTCTTTGCACAAATGAGATCAATAAGTTTCAAATAACTTTTATGAAATTACATGTGACTGTACATCTAAAGGTATCTTTTAAAAAAATCAATTTTTAATAACATGTAAAACTCTAACATTGACCCACAAGATATTTTTCACTTATGTCTTGTTTGATAATTTTGTTTAAAACATTTTTTATGTTAACTTGAGTGTTTCAGTTCTTGGGGGAGGAGGGGAACACTGGGGTGCATTTCTTGCTTCTTCAGTTATCTTCTGCTTTGATCACATACACACACCTCCAAGACTTTTAGTGGTAAAACTGATAAGACAGCACTGAAAATAATATTTTCTTGAAAATAACGAAGTTTTCTTTTGGTCTTGGATGGTTTCCTCATTTTTAAAATGTTTTTCCAGTTATAGCTTAGAATGAAATTCAAGTTTTATTATTTTGGAATATTCAGAATTACAAAATACAATTCTTGAAACTCTACAGACTTTCATTTTTGGTAGCCTCTAAACGGGCATTTGATGTTCTGAGGCTGACTCTGCCTCACAACAGTGATGCATTGCTGATTGGACTGTGAGATATGCTATATATGATATAAGTTCTGAAGGAACTCCTAAAAAGTAGGCTACAGGACAGAATTTTGTTGTGGGCTAAATCCTCTCAAATTTATGTCCATTTTCCATAATATTCAAATGGGACTACTTTGGATGTTTTAGATCAGCTGCACTTGGCAGCTTCACTTCCCTAAATGGCCACCTGGAATCTACATCAGAGCTTTTACCATTCTCGTATCATCAGCTTTTTTCAGATAGAAGGACATTTTGTGTTCTGAGAAATTCAGGTAGTATTTATGCTTTCTTTAAGGCAGCAAGTCACTGTAGCTACACTGCCTTTAATTACAGTTTGTGTAGTTGCTTTGGACCTTCAGTCTGGTCCTGTGAAGGTGTAGTTCCCATCGATGCCAGGTGCCTTTGGGGTGGCAGTTTTCCAGTGGGGAACTGAGACAACAGATAACAGTATCTCTGAGAACAGGAGTATTTTGGAGTGGATGTCCTTTTTTGCCAGCATTGGGCGTTAAAGTGATCATTTGCCTTCCACTAGGAAGTTATTGGCTAAGATGCTTCAGTTTAATAACATCCTTCAATGTAGGTCATGTGATAATAATACTGGATCTATAACCAGTCTTCTCCAGGATCTGTACTGCTTTCAAGTAATACAGTTTCAAAAGCATATTTCCTTATTTCATCTTTAGATTAAGAGACAGTGTTGTATTCTTCCTAAAAGATCATGTCTATCTGTTCATCAGCCTGGATAATGCTGAATTCAAGAGGAGCAGAGTGAACATCCAGGAAAGGAATTTCCTTTCTTTTATGAGCTTTTGTTATCCACTCCACCCCACAGCTGAATTTTGATCAGTTATACAGGCCAAGACTCAAGAAGCTCTGAAAATAAGGAAATGCTTAGAAAAGCAATTGAATTCGTATCTTCCAACTTCCATTGAAGTGAGGCAGCATCAAATGGAGTGTGAAATGCTGTGGTCACTGTTTACATTTTCCCTAAATTGGATGATCAGGTAGCATCAGACTCTACAAATACTCATCCTGGGAAATGTAACCTCTTTTTTTTTTGGATGAGGAGCTGGCTACAATATTTATTGTACAGAAAAAGAAAAATTATTGTGAAGTCAATGGCCAAGAGTGGGTTGATAAAACAGGTCCTTCTCTTGCAATCTGAATAGTCATATAGCACACTGGATCTGTGATCAGCTAATGCATTACAGTTAGCTTTATGTATAAATTTCAGGAATTAATTTAACTTGTTATTATAATAGTTACTAAAACTGTTGGCATTGCCAAAATGTATGCAACACCTAACAAAATATCCAAGAACACAGAATAAACATTCCCTGGGTAAGGGATTGAAGCTGTAGGGTAAATGGATAAAGAGTTTATGCTAACCTAAGGTGTTTCACTATTCTAAGCATGTGCTGCAATATCTTTTAGCTACAACAAGCTTGGCAGCATGTTTAACATGGTATCTATTCCACTTAAAATAAAAGACAAAAGCTCCAGTCAGCCAGCATCAGTAGTGGACTCTTGACCCAGTTCCTTTTATAAAACAATTTATTTGAAGAGTCTGTAAAATATCAAAGGAATTTATTATTCAGAGATGATTAAATGTTACAGTGGTATAAAACCTTAAAACATTCTCAAAAATGATCTTTGTCTTATATACTCAAATTGGAATACAAATATTTCAACTTATTCTAAAATGTTTTTGACTTAAAAGTTTCAGTTACGCCTGACAGAGAGACCTTGCACACACTCTTTGCTGTGAAATTCTTTTACGTTTTAAAATTCTCGGATGGAATTCAGACATACCTCTTCTCTAGCAAAGGATCTCCTGAACATAACATTAGGGCTTTTGATTTAGTATGATTTGATCTCCTTGTAGTAACATGTTAAAGAAGTGGAGAGAGCCTCACCATTAATTTTTTTTTGAAGTGAAAAGAAGGCTGGAATGCCTGATACATCAATAAAAATGTCTCTCCATATACTTCTTTGAGGACTCAATATGTCCAAGCTCTCTAATTGAAAAGGCTTTGCAAGTCCCCTGGATTTCCTTCAGAGATAAATTGAGATCCTTCTCATGATGTAACAGATACATGTTTTTGTTAGTGCTTAGTAGCTGATCTGCTTGGAGAATATTGAGCTTTGCAGGATCCTGAAAAAGTTGCTGACCCAGAATTCTGCATTAGTGATTGCTTTCAATTCCATTACTCCATTTTTTAGGGTTGGTTTGCATGATTCTTGTAAATAGTGTGCCTGTTTATTACTTATCAGGGAGATATTCCTTGATAGGAAAAATGCCAAAACAGATAAGATGCTCCTTATAAAGGCCTAATTTCTGATGGTGGTCATTTTTTTGGGGGGAGGGGGGGTGGTGGAAAGAAGGGAAGCCTGATGGCTCATTTTCCAGATATATTGTACTCTTCTGCGGCAGCACGTTCTCTTTATTTCCATCAATTTTTTTTTCTGACAAAATTATCATAGATTTTTGCCTCTATGAAGAATTTACTTACTCTTTTCTTTCCTGTGCCCAAAGAGGGGGTTGACCAAGAGGTGGGTTTTTAAACATCATGATGTGTCTCTTTCATTTGTTCATCCAGTCTTTTGTAAGTTCAGATAATCTCATCTCCAGGTTGTTTGCATTAGTAGCTGCAAGTACCAGAGGAGTGGCTGTGTCTGCTCAGGCTCTCAGGAGACACTCAGACTTGACAAAGTCAGATGTCTTAAGCTATCACCTGTGAGGAGCCCTCCTGATCACTATGTTCTACAGAGAGTCTGCTTTGGTAGTCTCACAGATAAGTTACTCCATCCATAAGATCATTGAAGCAACTCTCTGATGTGTCTTGTACTTTCTCTGGAAGGACATTCAGGATGAAGCAGCTACGGAAAGTGTTCAGAGCAGGCAGGCACCAGGGCACTGCAGAGTTACTGTTCCTGCAGGAGAGAAGTGTGTGTTTCTGATTATACCAGTCCTAACCTCAGCAAGTCCTCCATCCATTCAAAAATTAAATGAGTCTGTGACTTTCTTGTGTCTAGCAGCAGTAGAATTGGTTTCTTTATAACAGTGGGTCCTCTAAGGTTTTTATCAGGTACATTTCCCCACAGAAATGTGGGCTGTTGCTTGAGGAACCTAAGTTATGCTGAACTTCACTGGAGTAGTGGATTCACCATCCATGGAAGTGTTCAATAGTATGTGGATGTGCCTGTTGGGGTGCTGGGTTAATGGGTGGCCTCTGATCTTAGAGGTCTTCTCCAAACCTAATGATTCTACAATTCATATTACTAAGTGTATAAAGTTTTCTGATGGAGTCTTATTTCAGCATTTATGATAGCATTCCTGACCTGAGGGGATTTCTTCTTGGCATTGTAGCAGTGGCTGGTAGGTGTCACTCAAGTCTGCTTTGTCTGCTGAAATTCCAGTGCATGACACTAGTTCTCAGGCTGTCATTCAGATTTTCATTGCTGCTGGTATCTCAGCAAGGTGGTGCAGATGCATTGGATTGTGCCAGTGTTATTACTAGAGTATTTCTTTGTTCTGAACAGGCTAGAAAGCAAATCAGAAGTTGAAATTACTTTAAAGTATTTTGGTTTCTGGTACGCAGCAGAAAAACTTTCCTGGCTTTACAGCAGTAGCTCATTTTTAAGTCAATATTCGTATCACCTTTCACGTTTGAAGTGTAAAATCATGATGTAATTCTCAAAAGATGTAGTTACTACTGATAGTAAAAACATTTGCCAAAGAATATGCAAACAGAGGTTTTGGTTTTAGTTCCTGACATGTTGTCTACTACTAGGAAAGTTATTCTGTTCCCCCAGACACTCAGCTATTTACAGAAGACACAGACAGGTGGGACAGGGAGAACACACCACGTGTGGAACAAGTTACTGCAATTGAAACTGATAACTTTCAGATCGCTAAGTCAAGTCCTCTGTTGCCATGATGAACTGCCTGATTTTGCTTCATGAAATCATCTGTCTGTTAACATTGCTTGGGGGGATCAATAGATTTGATAGTGTACCCAGTAATGCAGTATTGGTGGAACCTCATCCTTCCAGAGGATTTCAAGCCACTTCAGTTAGATTTGCCCTGTTAGGCAATACTATCCATAATAATGGATGTTGGCAGGAAAACAGGTTTTGAAGCTTCTGGTCTTAGAATGAGTGAAAATAATATGCTTTTGTCGGAGTAGTATGAAAAGAAAGGCCAGTGTGAATTGAAAGTGGCCTGATTAGCGACTCACAATGGTACCTGGATCAGGAAATCTTCCTTGAATTGTCTCTCACAATTCAGCCTTCCAAAAGCTGGTTTGCTGATCAGTGACGGATGCAGCAGGCTTAAGCTGGCTGACTAGGACAGCATGTTCAGGCTGGGTTCCTGTGCTTCCCTTCTGGTGGGTTTGATGGTGAAAGGTGATAACTTCAGCTCTGCAGTGCTGGCACCATGGGTTTTGGGTGTAATGTGCTCAGATATGCCAGCCATCTGAGATTGGGATCATCCACCAAGATCCCATTTTCAAAAATCCATGTTAATATTGCCTTCAATGGGGAGGAAGATTGCAGAGAAGCAAGCATGGATGACAAGTAAATTCAACTTCGAAGTAACTGATAGTGACTTCAGAATAATTTTCAGTGCTTGTGGGCTTCTGCTTTCTACTAGCATATATTTTCGTTCCACGTGAACTTATAAAGCATTGTAGTGCATCCAGACTGTCTGAAGGCAGGAACAGATGCAGAACTGAAGTGTTGTAGAGAAGCACATTCAGTCCTCTACTGTAGCAGGCTACCAAGCTACATTGTCAAATGTAATTTGTAAAAATTATTAAGATAAAGCTCAGTAAATGCATGTTGTTGACCCCTGCAACTTCTGTTTGAAAGGCTGTTGCAAAACCACTTGCCTCTGTATTTTGGGGTAATATTTCTAATGCTTGTTGATCATTAGAATGGGAGAGGCTAATTCTCAAGAACAGACTTACAAAGAAACAAAATTACTTTTGACTTGCAAATTTCTCCCTATTAGCTACAGTTCGTGGACTTAATACTCTTCAGGGATTTTCTTTTATATTGTGCATGTATTTCAGGGTTTTTTTCGCATCCTTTTTTATATTTTAAAATGAACTAAGCGTTTGTGGGCAGGATGTTTGGAAATGCTAGTTGCCTTTTTTCCCCCCTCTATCAACTTGTATTTCATTTCCCACAGTGTTGCAGATACCAAATAGAACAAAGCTGAAGGTTCCCTATTATGATTTTGTTTGATCTACTGCAAATTAATTTACAGACTCAGTGATAGCTGCTGGGAAATGAAGGATTGGTTTTGTTTGGTCAGTGAAGATGACAGGCATGAATCAAATAAGGGTTAACAATAATGCACTTGAACAGATTGAATCAGAACATAATGCATGTATTGAATTTGACTGCAACATGCATGTCCATGGAAAAGTTTTTTGTTTAAAACAAATCAAGGCTATGGCTTAATTATCAAAGCAAAACAAGAGACATAAAGAGCTACATGTTTCTGATACTGCCTTTTTCAAAAATAGCTCCCTTCACACAGTTATCTACATGTTTAATTTCCATGCATAATAGCAACAGTTATTGTTGTCATTTGTTAAGAGAGATTAACAGATAGTAAGTACAAACAAACGCAAATAAGGCCTGAATAGAGAGGTGACAAAGAAGAAAAGACCTCTTTAATGTTAATTATAACTGGTAGGAAGTCTATACAAATGACATTAACTGTTTTCTATATGAATTGAAGTGACATCCAGTTTGTTAGTATCTATGCAAGACACTTGGGCATTTTATTGTAGGCAATAACTTAAATCTTCGTTTTTTGAATATAGTTTATTGAGAAATGTCCTGCTCAGTAAAACTTGTATATTATGATCATTATTTATTAGTAGTTGAAAACAAGTATACTGGTAAGCTGTTGAATTTAAGTGTTTTTTTTAATCCTAAACTATGATTTTTAGTTTAATCAGGGGCTTTTCAGTCTTTTTTCACCTGTTTTTTGTGACCAGCAGAGCCTCCCAGTGTTTTCTTCAACAGTGACTGCATTAGACTGAAACAGCTGCGTGAAGAAACTTGCTTCAAATGTCTTTGTTCAGTGGTAGTTTGAGAGGATCATCTATGCATTCCCTTATAAGACAGTGGAAGCTGTACCTTGTGAGTGGTGTAGTCCTTTGTTTCATAATTGTTAGCTAAAAAGGCCAATAGGTGGCAGAAAACACAGTTACTTCTATCATACATTATTTTCGTGGTTGTCTATTTTAGAGTATTTTGTTCAGCTGAAGCTGGGATGCTGCTCCTATTCCAGGCTTTGTTTTTTCAGTTGCACTTGCATTCCCTAACTAAATATCTTACTATCTGGCAGTTTCCATGATTTGTTTTTGTAATATAACAAATTGTTTCAAAGTTCAAATGTAGTCATTTAATACGTTTTGAGTCATGAATGTTCTCTTTGTGCACAGAGAATCTTTTCATAGTTACAGCTGAAACAATTATGCTCCTCAGCAGGAGGGTTTGGAATGGGTGAGGACACCCTCCACACCTCCCCCTGCCCAGCTGTGTAATTTTAAGGTGCTGTTTATGTCAGACTGCTGCCAGATGTTTCATAGGAAGGTAGAGATGCCACAGAATAAGCACATGGGATATAAACAAATTTCCACACAGAAAATAGCTTTGGTCTCTAAAAATTAACTTAATGGAGGATCTGTGATAGTTCATTATCCTTACAAAAATGTTTTTGTGTTTTCCCTCACAGTGGCTCTAATGGCTTGGTACTCACATAGGTGAGTGCCTGAAGATCTCAATGCTATCCTTGAGTAGCTTTTTTTTTTTAGTGGAAGGTTTTTCCATGTCTGGTAAAACTTCAAACAATGTGAGGCAACAGATAAACATCTTCCTCTTTTAGAAATAAATCTTAGGTTCATTTGCAAAACCAAGCCAAGGCCTATCTTTTTCACTTGTGGCTCATTTGTGCCTGCTGACTTCAGAAGATGCAGGTCTGTGTTAGGTCAGGCCCTAAGTTAAGATTTCTCATGGTGAACCATGTGTTGATGAAGTAGCTCAGTCTTGGTGAGCAGTGTCTTACATCCCTCTAATGTCAGTTCTGAAGTATTTGTAATAAATAAATTGTGACAAAGAAAGTGGTAATAGGACTACCAGGGCAACAGTTGTGCAAGAGACCAAATTAAATCCACAGAATGTTTTTGAATTATTGACATATTCTTAACGTGCTGTATTAAATGTCATGGTTTACATTGTTGATCTACATAACAATAAAGTTCACACTTAGTGATCAGATACACTGATCATAGTGTTTCCAAAACCCCTTACGTTATTAAGAGGGTCTAGAGCAGGGAGGATCTCCTCGTCCCAAAATCTGTTAGGTGAATTGCTTTTTGGAGATGCTTTTTTCTTCCTCCATTTACTATAAATAGATTGTAGGGTGCCTAAACTGGGTGTCAGGCTTTTAGATGTCAGAGTTGGGTGAAATGAATCTAACTCCATATGTAGATACACTCTTTCCATTCCTGTGCTGTGGGTTTAAGCACACATTTTACCAAGTGCTATATACATTGCTGTTGCCATGATGGTTGCCACACAGTTTTTCTGGTCTGCCCACATGGACATAAAATCTCTGCTTTGCAAGGGCAGCAGGAAGTGTTTTGATGGACTTGGCACCGAATGGGATAATACTGAGTATATGATATGGCTGTAGAAATGGTGAAAGAGGAAAGTCTCTGGAATAAATGAAGTTACTTGGAAGGGATTTGAGGTTTCATCTTAAAAAGATATAACCTGAAACAGTCTTAGACCAGTTCTAAAACTAATATAGAACATATTTTTAAATTGAAATCTAAGTGGAAATTAGGTAGAAGTCATTGCCGGAGCATAACGTTGGGACAGCTTGTCAAAGAGCTAGTAAGAATGGAAGCAAGCAACTTTTTGAGTTGTTCTCTGATTCATAACATTTCTGTCAAAGTACCAGGGATCCAGGTATGGTTAGATTTAACTTCTTTGCAGGAACAACAAAAAAATTTGGAAACGGGCAAAAATAACCAGTCACTGTTCCCATCAGAGACATCACCAGCCAATAGTCTGAAATACAGAGTTTGACAGGGCTGGGCTGCTCAGGGTGGTAAAAGCAGGAATTGCTTGAGAAGAGTTGCAGGGAGACTAAGATGACTTCTCAGTCAATGGAAGATTAAATCCTCTGCCAAGTGAAGTGAGGAGATGCTAAAAACACAATCTTAATTTTGTGTACAAAATTTGTGTATGTACTGACATACTAGGGTAGAATAAAATTAAAATTCTTGGAAAATAGGTATCTTTCTGGAAATGATTGCTCTGTGCCCAAATGCTCAGTAGTGCTCTACTCAGAAATTGAGTAGAGAAAGGGACAGAGAACAAGATGGTAAATACCATTTTGTTTCTGTATAAATTCATGTTCATAGGTATCCTCAATACAGTGTGCAGTACTGGTTTAATCTCCCTCCCCGTTTGTCCCATTTTCCCCCACCCCCTCATTTCCAAAAAGACGTGGGAGAGATTCACAGAAGGGCAACAAAGATTTGGAGTGGTTTCCAGGCAAGGAACAACTAAGTAAATTAGGACTGTGGTTTGGAAAAGACTTTGATTGAAGGTGATGTGATGGAGGTCTATAAAATCATGAGTGGCACAGAGAAGGTGAATGCAGAATGATTTTTCCTAGTCTCTCCTGATGCAAGAACTAGAAAACGTTAAAAGAGAAGCTACATGTGTGTGTGTTCAAAAAAAATAAGGTACTTTTCCATATAGTTTATAGTTGTTCTGCAGGATGTTGCAGATTCTAAAAGTTTACATGGGTTTGGAAAGCACTTGAAGTTCATTTGGGTCATTAATGCATCATTAATGCATTAATTCAGTCACCACTGAATACAGAGACGGTGATTCAGGTGGTCCTTGAGCCATTTCCAAAAACTGGGAATATCTTTGGAAGAGTTTTACCGTCTCCTTTCTCTTATGCCATTCCTTAAGTATCTTCTATTGGTGGCTCTTAGGGATGAGGTGTGGCATTGTTTTTAGCCTATGGTTGAACCTGGCACAACAAGTTCATCCTTACCACTCCTGGAATTATTCCTTCTTGCATACTCTTAAGAGAAGCCTTTTATGATGTCTCCCTGAGCTGACATAGAGCAAACTGGCTCAGATTTTTTTCATTTTAACTAGGCAAAATGTTAAGTTTTCCTGAATGAATTGGTTTATGTTGAAGTCTTGGAAGCTTTCTAAAAAAAAAAATCCCAAAGAAAAAACCCCAACAACTTGAAGAAGTAAGAAAGGCTTCTGGCTGCCATCAGAAAACGTAAAACTGTTTCTCCCCTCTAAAGTGCAAGCAAAGAAATGGCATTTCACTTAAATATTTAATTTATTGCAAGTCTATGGAGTGTCTTGCTGATTGCTCTACATAGCTGGATAAAATAATCCTGTTGTTGTAACTGAAGAAGAGCAGAGGTTTCGGTATATTTCAAAGAAGGGATGACTGTACCATGCAGAATGTGGGATTTTGAAGCAAGAAGACTTCAGCTTTGTTCTCTGCCACTCATTGTGTTTAAACAAGGTCCTTAAAGAAGGACCTTCATCTCTTTATATGTATTACAGTATCAGATTCACAGCGGATGTTAAAGTTGGGATATTTTTCTTCCTTGACTGTGATTCATTTTTTTAGGTGGAATAAAAGCAAGCTATAACTTGAATTCAGGGTACAAAATTATTTTATTCTATGTTCTGCCTTTCTGCAGGGTTGGTTAATATGCGAGGAACCAACTTGCCAGAATCGAACCCGTCGGCTTCCGCTGAGTTTTTCCCGGAGTGGCCCCGTGTGCCAGGCCTGCAGGAAGGCTGTTCTGAGACCAGAGGTGAGTGTTTTGGACAAACCTTTGACAGAAGTGGAGCAGGATTCTCCTGAAGCTCACCGGGCTCTCAACTCTGCCTTTCAAAGATTGCAGGATTGAGCAGGAATTTTTAGTTAGTTTATTAGTTTAAAGGGGACTGTTTCTGCTTTTCCTACTCCACATTTAAGCTGCATCCTCATTGCTGTGAAGAGAGCATGCCATGCAGCTGCTGTGTTTGGAAATTTTCCAAGCTGACGAGCATTTGGTCAGCAAACTAGAATTTGGTGGAATGTCTCTGCCAGAATACAGGTAAATTAAAATAGACAAACAAACCCAACCTTCCAAACCAAAAACAAGCACCTGCTTTTCTGCCGACTGGTTCTTACCTGGCTGAATTTGGTGCTGAGGAGCTGGAGGTGAACTTTAATGCCATCTTCTGGGGGTACACTCAGATGGTATTTTCAGGAGATCAGAAGTTCTGCATTCTGCACATTTGTATTTGGCTCCATGCCTGAAAAATGTGTAAGCTTTTAAACCTCATATTGAGCTAGATGGTCTGGTCTTCCAGAATTCAAGACTGCCTGATGGTTCTCATGGTTTCTGAGATTAAAGAAAGCTGATTCTGTTTCATGTTGTAAAATTCTGGTAAAGCACTTCAGTTGGAAAGAAAAGAGAAGAAAAATGAGTTTAACATTTAGAAATATTGACAATTTACATAAAACAACCAGAGAGAGAGAAAGATGCCATAAGGAAAATGGGAAATCTATGATTTCAAATTGTAATAAGTCTTTAAATTATTCTTACTTACATAAAACTTTAAAAAATCAAGGCTTTGAGGTTGGGCTGTTAAGTGAATGCTCTAAACCATTGTTTGGTTTACCACACGAGATTTGTTTTGCTCCTTCTTATTCAGTAATGGAGATGTAAAAAGTCCAAAGGATAAGTGTCAGTAAAAATCCAGGGACTGAAACAGCATTGTCAGAGAAAGACTGATCGAAAACCATTTCTTGCATTAGTATTAAGTTAATGCTGCAGAACGTAAAAAGACCAAATAATGAATAGCAATAAGGAGTGGATAAAAATGAGCAGAAGTTCCCAAATTCCTAGCTGGAACTGGAACCAGGTGATACCACATTAAATTAAAAAGGAAGAAAAGCAAATCTGGCAGAAAATAAACCTTTCATCTATGTCATAAATCTGGGTATATAGCTGTAAGAAATTGAAAGTCAATAGCAATGGAAACAGACACCAAGGCTTAATATGATTATTAGCAGTGTTATATTAGTTACCAACAAAATTTATGAAGAAATTCAAGTTTTGATCCAATTTCTCGCTACTAGAGAGGTGTACAAGACCTGTAAGGAGATTAT
>VZRO01006317.1:2130082-2140082 GCA_013397915.1 Daphoenositta chrysoptera
ATGGATAATAAATAGTATGAGGTTTGGCTGCTTTCCTGCTGCCACACACGTTTGTTGTTATCTAACCTAATTTGTGTCTTCCAGTCAGATTTCAGCTCCGTTCCTCATCCCAGTTGTGGAAATACATAGATGCTCCAAACAATGAGCTAGCTATTATAAAAATTAATAATTAATTTTCTGCTTGAGACACCTCCTCTGGTTAGTTGTACCATATGTATAAAAGTTATTAATTGTTCGCTACACAAATAATTTTTTTAAATCCACACTGCCCCCACCCTTTTGAAAAAAAAATTGAACCTGCCGTTTTCCCTTGTACTTGTGTAAACCTTAACAAGAGAATTGACAGTTCTGGACTGAATACATTAAGTGTATCACTGAACAAAAAGTTATTGATGACCTAACATAGATAATACAGTATTGAAGCCTTGTGAAGACACAATGTATTAAAGATGACATCCTTTCAAGAGACAATTTCCATTGCAGAATTATCTGGTGGAATGAAGATAAAAGTGAGTGGGATATATAAATTTGGTGAATAAAGATGAAAGGCTGTAATGAAAAGACAATGAAAAAAAGAGTCTGCTGTAGAAGCTGTAAGATTGAGGGTAATACTAAACTTTCCCAACTGGCTATATTTGGCTATATTGTACTTGACATCTATGCACCCTTACTAGCAACAGTCTTGGTTTTATCAGGAAGCTGAAAAGTCCCAAAGACTTCCCTTGTCGAGAGCTGAAGGTGAACTGTGGTATTTCTGAAGAATTCTTTTGGTATTGATTCAGGTGCACTCTCACCTGGCTTGATGTCTGTTATGGATCTGGCCTCAACATGAGCAGGCTGCTGTTTGTGTGTCAGAGTTGCCATACCTGTGGAAATCAGCTGCCTTGCTGTGCAGAATTGCAGTGAGCTTTTAATTATGTAAGATGAAAGAATAAAAATGTTAAAATCATAACTTTGTGAGGATAAAGTTATAGGAGTATAGAACAATAACAATGATTTGCTGTAAGTGTATTTTATTAGGAGCTCCTGTGGTTCTGTCTAGCTTATAAAGATGGCTAATTAGGCAATCTAACTTTTTCTAGGCCAGAAGTTTTTCAGTTTACTTTCTCTAGATACATTTTTCAATTTACTTTTTTAAAGTATTATTACTAAATCGTCTGAGAGCAGCAGGTCTGGGCAGTCTGTCCTTTCTCTACTCAAATGGAATGTCCTCTGCCTTGTTCATATTTTTATTCCCTGTAATTTGGGTGTTGGGGTGCTGCATGATACTGTAAAGGATAAGGTCATTTTTTTCCCAGCCTTACTGCAATTTAAAATTACATGATTGTAATTTTTATTGCATGCATGTGTGAGTATTTTCCCTGGTCCTAAATTTCAGGTTGATTTTTATGTTTGGCTGTCTTTTAAATCTCAGAAATAGGACTTTACTAGCTTAACAATTTAAACGTCTTAATTATTCATAATTTATGGTTTTCGTGAGAGTCATTGTGTTTTGCCTCCTACAAGCTTTTTATACTGTGTAAGACACTTCTTTTTTTAATGGGAAAGATTTGGAGATGCATTTGAGAGTGGAATTGCCAAAATGGCTGTGCACTGAGTACTGTGATGGCAATAACACAAGTTCAGTAATGGATCCCTGCTACATCAACTCACTGAGAGGTGTGTGAAGGAGAAGCTCCAAGGAGAGCCAGCATCATGCCTAGTAATGCTTTTATTCTGTTGGATTAGTTATAAATTTCTCTGAACCACATACCATGACAGGCAGCCTGCTTAGCTGCTTTTTTGGGTTACTGTAATATAGCTTCTGTCTCTACTTTTATTCTTTCACGAGGCAGATTTAGCTGGCATCTAAAATTGTGTATTCAAAAAGAGACAGAGAACATCACTTTGCAGTCTCAAGATGGGCCTGGTTGGTATCTGGTGAAAAATAAGGTGGTTGCTCAGAGGATGAAATTCAGTTTGCAGAGATGGTGAGCACAGATAAGTTACTTAGATGAAGAGGAGGAGGGAATCTTTGCCAATAATTTTTAAGTATCTAGAAAAATTAACATGGATTCTGTTGTGATTGGACTGCTTTTTGTGGGTATGTAGGTAAATGGTGGTCATGTATATTCTAATGCCAGTGTTGGAAATATGTGAGAAAGTCTCCAATTTCTCCTTCTGTCTAGAATTGTGGCAGACATCAGCTCCTTCTATTAGGAGTGTTATATCTGGGAAGTTCACCTCTTTGAGTGGAAATGAGCTTTTTTGAGAGCAATACAACAGTTTTATCTGATCTCTCCAGTTTTACAAAATATTTTTACAAGCATTGCACCATGATCAAGAACTATCTGATGTGACATTCAAGTTCAGATGTCATTAGTTCTTGCTGAAAAGTTTCTGAAGTGTCTGTCCTGTTAGTGAAATTCTTTGTTCCCCTCTTTCCTGTTTTTATGGGTTGTCTTGTTACAGCAGGGCTGTAGCTGCAGCCACAGGTTTGGGAAGGAGGGGAGGAAGTCCTGTGAGGAAGCTCCTCGACTTTGTACACTCTGGGGCCATACTCTTTTCTTTCTCAGTTTATCTGCTCTGGGTTCTCACCGTTGAAGCATACTTGAATGTTTGTGTAGCTTTATCCTGCAAGTGCCTGCGTGTTTTGTCTGATCACTAGAACAGAGGGGAGAGTTGGTGGTAAAACTTCTCAACTCTTAGGGTTGTTTCTTTATGGTTTAAGAACGTTTGTCTTGTATTGTTGTACTTCCCATTAAATCATCTCAAGTTTCAGAATGTTATACTTGCTCAGATGTTGTGTTTGTTGATTACATGTTTTATCTTCCCTTGTGGTCCAAAGTCCTATATTTGAAGCATTTGATCCAATTTCTTGTGAGGTATGTTGAACTTCTTAGGAAAACTTTAGTTGCTATCATCAGAAAGGTGAAGTATCTTTTTAATGAAATGCTACTAGTTCTAAGTCGTTAGACTGCTACTCTGAGACAAAGAGTAGTAGTCCAATCAGAAAATTCTTTCAACTGAAAAAAAAGTCAGACCAGCAGACTGCTGCTAAGGGAAGTTTTTCACTGGAGTGTTCTATGTCTTCCAGTCATAGCCAGCTGCTTTTCTTCTATCCTAGAGACAAAATATCCCTTGCACTTGGAGGTACTAAGACTAATAATAACTACACCACATTCCTCTTCCAGCTTGTAGGTCAGAATTTACTCAGAAATGCTGCAAAGTAGACACATGGTTTTCCTGTGAGAATCACACTCCCTTGGACAGTGCTCCTGAGCTTGCTACAGACTTTTGTCTGGAAGCCCTTTATCATGAGCTCTCTTGCTTTGCCAGTTTGGAACTACACAAATTACTTTCTGTCTTCCTTTGTATTTGGTAAATAACGTAATCAGTATTTGGTAAAATAACATATTTCATTTTTAAAGGAATACCTGACCTGCTTTAGTGTTTTGGTGCCAGGGCTAAGAAAAAGCATGCAGTTTTCCTGTCTATTTTTAGGAGTTTGTTGTAAAGTTTGAAAGATTAAATTTAAGATTTCTTCACTTGTTGAATGTGAACATTCAAAACTCCTAATACAACCAGATAGTTCTGCCCAGATAGATGTATACATCCAGGGCAAAAAAACCCCAAACTTAATTCTAGCCCTTGAGGGAAACATTAATCTTCAGAACACTTTTGACTACACTTTTTATCCTGGAACATAAACACATCCTATTGACCGACAAAGTAAAAAGCTAAACGTTTTTAATTCTTGCCTTGTTCTTAGGTGGACTTACTCTTTTAATTATCCTTGTGGATATTATCCTTACTCTTTTAATTATCCTTGTGGATAATCTTAGGATTGGTATCTTTCTCTTCATGTTTGGATTTGTCAATGGAAGGATGTGGAACAGGACTGAATCTATGGCTTTTTCTCAAAGCAGTCTAAAAACTTTTCAGTGGTGACAATCAGTTTTAAACATGCATTGTCTGGTGAAACTTGTGTCATCCAGAACCTCGTTAGACTGATAGGCAATGCCAGAGATGTGTGTAGAGAACATGACGTTAAAAACTAAAATACATCAAAATTAGTTCATGCATTGATGGCAGTGCTAGTTATGGTGCTGAGGAATCAATTTTGAGTTATGGGAAAGGAGATTGAAAATAGTGTATGTTTTATATTTATGTGGGGATAAATCCTCCATAACATTGACTACATGTGGAAGGAGTAGCTGGAATCTTAGCGGCCTTGTCTGGTACCTAAGGTGTTGTCATTGATTTCAGCCCTCAGGTAGAGGATAAAGTTGCCTTGTAAGTCACTGAGATGTGTTTTTGTGCACAACTTCCTTTAGCATTTCAGTGCCACCCACAGAAAAGATGCTGTCCTGTGTAACATTACTTTTCTGTAGCATTTAGTAGAGAGCCATTCTATTAAAGTCTAAGGAGCTGCTCCAGAGATATCAGATCAAACCTTGCTTCAGGTTAGTTAACTACTTGAGCTCAAATAATAGTTTGTTAAAAATAAGAAAGTAGGAGTTGAAGGTGAAAACCTGTCTTTTCAAACTTTTTACTCTCTTGCTAATACCTAGAATTGAGGGAGTTGATTCCTGAGGTCTTGGAAAACAGGAATACAGTAATCCAAACAGTAGGTTTAGTTCCCTTTCTGTAAGTGATACTTTTTTTTGTTTTCACATGCATGCTTTTACATCTAAAACATATTTAGACAAGCTTATTTGCTTGTGTATCTTAGCCTATTTATAGTGTTGTTTATTTAATAATAAACCATTTTTTAAATTATGTACTTGTGCTTGTTGAATGATAATCAAGATTCCGCTAAAAAAAGGCTTTCACAAATATTAATAAATTATTTTGTGGAAAAGAAATGCAACGTTACCCTTTTTTAACAAAATCATAATTTAAATAAATATGTATAAGGCGAGTTGCTTACAGAGATTGCACTTTTATATTATATGTTTCTGGATAGCTGACAAGTGCCAAATGTTTGTGTAAAGTGTATTGGTCAGTGAGGAATAACTTTATTTCTAAAAGAAGTAAATAAAAATCAGGTTGCAAGTAGTAGATTAAATTCATTTATGTAAATAGAAATATCTTACTTTCAAATTGTAACTTGTTACTTCTACCCAAGCCTAGATTGTGAGGGCAGGACTTGTTCTACCAGCTTTTTCCATTGTTATCCATAGCTTCCTGCAGCTGAACACCAGGAGTAGCACTCTCTGTTTTTGCAAGGAGACAGAAGACTCAAAATGTGCCTCAGATAAGATGATGACGAGTAACCTTTTGCTCATCCATGGCAATACACAACCATTCTTGAACATGTCAGCAGATGGCATAAAATGGTAAAAAGCAGCTCCATACTCTGCAGATGCCTCCAGGAGACCTCTAATAGTGGCCCCTCTCTTTGCCATGGGAGAGGGCTGTGGCTGATTGATAGATGGTTGATTTGTGGTACTGGTCTGGGAAGTACCTTACGCAGATTCTTTCCCTACAGGCAGAATTTACTCCTCTTAAGGTGTTTTCATATAATCTTCTGGGTTGGGCCCCACTTGATTTGTTTCCCAGCTGTGAGAAATATGGGTCCTGAGCAAGAGATTGTGTTGTATTCTTCATGAGTAAGGACGAGGTCTTGTATGCAGATTTCAGCTCAGCAGAGTCCTAATTGTTTGATTCTTTCAATTGTGGTATCACATCTTTTTTAAGGTAAGTTTCCTGAATATTTACAGTTCAGTTCTCATTTGTTAGAAAGAGCATCATGATTTTATAATTTTTTATGGAAATACATGAAATTACTTGAAAGTTAAAAGAATTCTGTTCAGTGATGAGAGATCTTATATATGTGTTTATTCTTTCTCTTTTGAATAAGCAGATGACCTATAGTTAACTGCAAGTGAGTGCTCTTCATTCAGTGAGTAGATCCATCAATTCTCTAGAATGAGACAGAGCTCTGGAGCTGTGCTAGCTTGTTCTGTAACACTTAAGTTAACTGGGGAATACTTGGCCATGGCACTTTATCTCTGAGGCAAAATGACAACTTTGCTTTACAGAGGTGGTTTGCAAATTTGTTTCACCAAGCCTTTTTTGTTAGCTTCTTTTTATCCCAGATTATCAAGGGCTGGGTAATTCCAGTAATACATAAATGAATTACTTACTTTGAAAGTGCTTGGGGTTTTTCCCTTAAAATTGTAAACATGGATTTTGTTTTAAATTATATTTGTCTTGTATACCAAGGAGAGGATATGTTATAGGAGAATATCTATATGCTGTTTATTTCAAGAAGAAATTTATTTGAAGTGTGCAAATATTCATGATCAGAGGCTCTTAAAATACAGTTGATTTTGGGATCATGTGGTATTTCAGAGTAATGTTCCATGCATGTGGTTGAGTACAATTTTTTAGTTTTGCTTGTATGTGCTGCTGGGTCAGTCTGGTTCCAGAGCCATATCTGTCTTTCATTAGATGTCCAGTAAAGCTCATTTGCTTGGTTTGGCATGGAAAACCTCAAACCTTAACCTTTCTGCTGTAGATGATCGTTTTGAGAATTTCTGTACAATCCCTATCCGAAAGTACATCAGTGTAGGATGGATATTCAGACTGATGAGTCTGCAAATTCCTCAGTTATACAATGACAGTGCTTTCAGAGGGAGAACATGAATATTCTAGAGGCTCTCCAGATCTGTGAGGCAGATTACAGATGAAATTAATTTTTAGAAATGTATTTTGTTCATCTGATTTAGAATGCAAAGCCTTGAATTTTATGATAAACCCAACTGTTAGACCTTTTTCTCCTATTGCACTGTCATTACCAGTGACGAGTATCCTCTGACCAGAAACCTGAGATTACAGGTGTAAGTCAGTGATTGGCCACTGGATGTGTTTTGTGTATGTTCAGAGCCTTTAAAACAACATGAGAAAGATCATCCAGTGTCAACCCCTCTGCCGTAGGCAGGGACTCCTTTCACTAAACCAGGTTGCTCAGAGCTTCATCCAACAATTAGTCATTGCTGTTAGTCATTAATTGCTGTTATAATGTTCTTACCAAAAAGATACCTTGGAGCAGATAGTGTCTGGTCTTGTTAAAGGCTCTGTCACAAGTTTTATGTGCTTGTCTCATGTACAATTGTATTAAATATTAGTAATATCAAAAATTAGTCATAAACATATTGATGCTGAAAATTTCCAAGTTATGAACACCTGCAATGACAAGTGTATACTGAAGGCACACAAGGCAAGTGATTCCCACACATGAGAAAAAGAGTGATTCTCAGTTAAGACTTTGCCAGGGATGATAACTGTGCTGCTCAGATGAGTTTGAGTGCTGGGTGCAAGGCAGAATTCAAGCCCAAAACTAAAAGCAGGGAACATCCCGTCTTCCCTTAATAGCAGGAGCTATTTTGGCTTGTTCACATCAGCCACCAGGCAGTTTTCTGTTTGACCTTGTGCCAGCTGTTGACCACACAGGGAGGCAGTTGAATTTGGGGGTTAGTTTTCAGCCAGATAAGAAAAGAGGTGAGTAATTTTAGTTAGATTTGTGAGTTGAACGTGGTTTACTACATGCTTAGATGAGCTGTAGTGCACACACAAGACCAGGATCAGGGAAGAGTGTTGCATCCCATTAAAATGAGAAACTGTTTGTTAAGCATAGATGACATGCAGTCTTTTTGTTTAAAAAGCAGCATATCTCCAAGGAAGAGGAACAGGGCTTTTAATGTTCTCATTAATTGCTGGACAGGACTTCAAACAGGAAAAGCTCTTTTCATTTCAATTACTTAATGGAAAAAAAATCGCATAATGTGCAAGAGTGTCCAGTCTTCTGCTGGGCTTTTTTCCTTTTCATTGAATCCTGCATGTACATGCAAGAACCTCTTCTTTTGTCATACAGTCCATGTTAGCATAACTACTAGGTAAAATTTCATCTCATCTAAATCCTGCTACACCCCTTTCAGTTTCCTTTTACTACTTTAATGGACTTAGTGAATCAAAATCACTAAAAAAGCCCAATATTGATTGAACAGGTGGACAGTTTGGAGGGTTAAGAAGGAAACCACATACACACAACTCCTCTCTATTTACTTTATATCCAAGGCTTCCGTCAGGAAAGATGGTGACCAAGCATCTCTTGTTTTTAATGGAATTGAGTGTAAGTGGCATGCACTTAATTTCAGCCTATTTGGCGTAGACCAGCACTGTGTTTTAACCAGGCTTTGTGGTACACAAGGAGACCAGACTTCAGTACACATCAACATGAGGTGAGGAGCACACACATTATGAGTGTTTAATGTAACATAAATTCACACTTTGTGAGCTCTTGTCATTCAGGAGTGCCTGCCTTCAGAATCTGCTGGTGAATAGGAGTTGTGTGCAATGCAGCTGCCCTGGGTTTGCTAAAAGAATATGTGAGGTGTGTAGAACATGACACACTAGTTTTTTTCCTTGAAATCATTGCAGCATGGATAGAATTTGGATATATAAACATCCACGAAGTTGAACTATGTCCTTTTTTTTGAAAATAAGAAATTGCTGCACATAAGAGACATGATGGAAGGTGTGTACAGTCTATACAATCTTCCAGCAGTAGATTCAGACCAGTGGCACTTCCCCGAAAAAATAAATTACCCGAAATTTGCAGCACATTCATATTCAATTTCATCACAGCAGATGCTCATTAGTATGTTGTTATTAATTGGTATTCACTTTAGGTTTTGTTTAAAATGAAGATAATAATTAGGTTTTAATTACTGCATCTTTCTAAGGGGGGGAGGGGAGGAAATGCCTCTCAAAGCGCTGAAGTATTTCCTGTATGCTTTGCTCCATTACATCTAAGCCTTGAAAGAGTCCCTAAGACACATTTTTCTGCCAAGAGACTTCTTTTCTGTTTCCTTTTATTTCTTTCTGTTTTTAAAATATTAAGGATTTGTTTGATGGACATACTGAATCATATCACAGAAGTAAGAGCCACTATTCTTTTTAATCAAAATTATCAAAAAGGCTTTTCACAAAAGTAACTCTCTCAAGCAGCTGATTAATGAAGTGGTGCCACTGTTTTGTATTATAATTAATTGAAGTAATACAAATAACTTCTGTAGCCTGTGGAAATTATCTCTTTTGCAAAGCAGTCTATTAGAGCTAGCAGACTAAAAGTGGGGTTTTTTGATGGGTTTTATTTAATTTCTTATTGCCTTTATCATCCTTAAAACCATAGATGACACAACAGTAAACAAAGGATACACCACAGAGAGGGCTTGAAGAAATGGGAGAGAGTCAGGTGCAGAAGAGGCAAAAGGGCAGAAAAAGTGAGGATGCAGAAAAGACTTAAAGGATTATGAGTGTGGTGGGACTATAGAAAAGTATAAGAATTTGGGAGATGCCAAAGAGTAAATGAAACACTGCAGAGGAATATGAGTAATCTAAAGATTGACCATCAAGTGTTTGATTAATGCAGGACTCACAGTGAAGTTTCATGCAGGCAGATAATGACAGGACAAGGGGGAACGATTTTAAACTAGTAGAGGGTATATTTAGATTAGGTGTTCTGAGGAAGTTCTTTACTGTGAGGGTTGTAGGCACTGGAACAAGCTGCCCAGGCAAGCTGTGGATCTCCCATCCCTTGGAAGCGCTGCAGGCCAGGTTGGATGGGGCTTTGAGCAACCTTGTGGAAGCACTCTAGTGGAAGCTGTCCCTGCCCATGGCAGGAGGGGCGAAATTAGATGATCTTTAAAGATGCCTTCCAACCCAAAATATTCTGTGATTCTAAAATTAATCTGAGTAAGGGCATCTAGTTTTCTGACCTGTTTAAATGCACACTTTCAAGATACGGAGGTTTAAAGGTGTTTAGTAGAATAGCACTGCATCCAGATAAGTAAAATGTCAGAACTAGGATCACTAGTTCAGTCTTGGCTACCTTGCTGTCCTGAGTTTCCGTCAACTTTCCCTTCTGTCTTTCCCTCTTTCTTTTCCTGATTTCTCACCTTACCTGATTTCCTTTCTTAGGTCGCTGCACTGCCCTTAGCTACAGAATAGA
>VZRO01006317.1:2145082-2175082 GCA_013397915.1 Daphoenositta chrysoptera
GATGCTACTGGTGGCTGAAACCAAACTGTGTGTAGATCTCTCACCTACTACAAGGATATAAGAGTAGAAAAAACTTCATTGCTGATGACATCCAATTCCCTGCTACAGCATTCTGCTGCATTTTTCAGGACTGCAAGTTTCTGGAACTTCATTTGGAAACCTGTGAGTGGTGGTTCTCCTTTTGCTGCAGTTCCAAAGTGTGTTTCAGCCTATTGGTCTGTGATGACTGAAAATGCACTATAATTTTTATACTCAGACTTGTTTGTGGCTAGTTTACGGCCATTCACTAAATGTTTATTTATTTTAGTTTCCTGATGTTCTCTGCTATGCTTTTGCAAATAATGGGAACATCTCTGTTTTGTTTTGCACCTAAGGCAGAGACACTCTTAGCTTTCTTTAAGAAGAATTGGTCTCTGCTGTATGATTCTTCCTCTTAGCACCTTTGCGTGCAGTCTTTTCTAGGTTGAATTAATCTTTGGAGTATGAGAAACCAGAAATGGTGTGGTATTTTAGATAGTATCTCTCCAGTGTCTTACTCACTGGGTCTGGTACATTTGCTGAAATTACATCTGCTGATGCTTTCTTGAGCCACCTCCATCCTGTTCATAGCTATTCATATAATTATCTTGTAGTGAAATAATGATAGAAATCCTGAGGTCTGAGAGGGGTTTTTTTCCTCCTGTCATTTCAGAATCATGGGTTTATTCATATCTCAGGTTCATGCCACTTGTTTTACTTAGTTTTCCTGGTTTCATTAATTTTTGACTGCTTAATCTCATTTGTAATATTAGACTTCAAGGTTAATAAATTCTTTCTGAAAAATAGTATGGTGGCTTCTGAATTCACATAATTTACCACCTTCTGTTTTAATGGGAAAATGTTTCTTGGACCCTGACCGCTAAGTTCAATAAAATTAGTTTTCAGAGTAATTCTTAAGGAATTGTAAGAATTCTGCTAGGACTTTTTTCTCTTGGACAGTTAACCTTTCAGCATGGTGTATTTTTCTCTTTTTCGTAGCTGTTTGAAAATTATTGTATTATCTTCTTCAGCAAGCCAGTGATTTCAGTCTTGGTGTTGCAGCAGGTGTCAAGCCCAGATAAATTAAATCTCTTAATTTTCCGTTGACAATTGATTCTCTTCAAAGCAATTGTCTATGTGGGTATGGTAAATCCATATAATTCTGTCCCTTTTTTCCAGTCCCTCTTGGGAAGAAGATATCTTTCTACAATATATGCAGAATTTGACAACAATTGTCCATGGCTATTTGTGCCACCTTTTTATTTTATAGATACCAGTGTTCTCTGTTTTCTAGTAACATATGTAACTGGTTTGATGCACTTCATGTTAAACTGTGTAGAATTAAATAATTTTCATGTACCATTTTTGTTCTAGATCTAGAAAGGGAAATCTGGTGAACTCCCCTTTATAACTTGAAGCTGGTGTTTATTTTCCCTTGAAACAAAAGAAGATTTTGTTTTCATGCTATCATTCACAAGCCATTCTGTCTTTGATCTGTGATCAGCATCATTGCCTTTATCAAAAATGGTGGCAAAATGTAGATGTAGGATTTGTACATCTTTGGTATTTTCAGTCTACTCTTTTTATGTGACTAAACCACTGCTCGACTGTTGTTTTGATTTTGATTTGGGGAGGTTTTTTGCTTTGATTTGGGCCATTGTTTCGGGCCATTGTTTCTTTCCTGTAAGAATGGATGAACTTCTGTTGTTTCTACCTCTTATTGCCATTTTTCTTGAATTTTTAAACACCGGTTCTTCTTCTTTTTTCTAGATTCTGTTTATTCCTAATAGCAGCTTTAGTTGTTATTTATCTTGGAGTGTTCTTCTATAAAAAGAAAAAGGTTTTGATGGCTAGAGATTGAAGATCTAAATCTGTTTTCCACTGTAGTTCAAAGGAATTCATGTCTTGTCTCATTCAGAACTTAGAGATTTCACTTCTAGTTCACTTGCATTGTCTGTTCTTGCCTCTTCAAAGTACAGAACCTTAATTACAGAGCAGGTTTTGTTTGTTCAGCTATTTACACTGAAGGCCCATACTATTTATTGAAATGGAATCTAAAATAATAATTGTGAAATCAGTGGGAGTTCTGACAGATATCCAAGCTGCTTCCTTTCTCTGCTAGAGGATCAATACTACAGCCTACTTTTTACAGATGGGCTAAATTTAAAAATCCTCTGGCAGTGCAGGTTCTACAACTTGGTGAGTTGTACAACCACTTTCT
Organism: Daphoenositta chrysoptera; assembly: GCA_013397915.1. Lineage (NCBI taxonomy): Eukaryota > Metazoa > Chordata > Aves > Passeriformes > Daphoenositta > Daphoenositta chrysoptera. The sequence goes on from VZRO01006317.1 coordinate 2,147,322, forward strand.
TGTGGTGTTTGGTGTAGTCACTGTACTTACTGTAGAGAGCTGGTCTTGATATCTGTGGTGAATTTTGCTTTCTGAAGCTTATTCTGTGCACGATGGGTGATACACTTTCTCTTAGAGAGTTTTACATATTTAAAACATGCAATACTGTATTCTAAGTATCTTTCAACTACTAACCTGTTTTGCGGAGGAACAGTAGGAGAGTTTTCCACTTCTCTGCGTGTTTGGTTGTTGGCTTTTTGTTTGGGTTTTTTTCCGTTTTTTATAGACGTTCAGTGGGTCAGGCCTGCCACAGAGGAATACAGCAGAAGAATTAATTAATATGTTTTGCAGACTATTCTTCTGCTTATTTATACCAGTGTGGTGATTACAACATCATTCACTCATGTTTCGTTTGGGATCTACTGGAATCATTAGATAGTTATTGTTCCATTCCTGTAAGAATCAAGAATAAACTAGTTGGTCTATGTGATGTTTTCTCGTTTCAGTGACTGCTAAAGTTAGCTGTCAGTTATACCACCCAGGAATATCTGGATCATATTGTTATGGGTCTTTTGTCCTATTATTAATCCTAGCATTTATCCTCCAAACTAATGTTTCCTTTTATCTGGAAGTTTAAGGTCTGTTATGATGATACAATTCAATAGGTTAAGATTGTGATACAGTGCAAGGTTCTTTGTTGTCATACTACAAAAAGTGAAATTCTGAAAATTCTTGGCTGTCTTTCTAAATTAGGGACTGCTGCACAGTTAGTATTAGGTTAAAAACCAGTTTAATTTTTAATACTGCTATGCCCAAACCCCTGATTTAAGATATCAGTAATACTAGAAGGGCAGTTTGTTCTCAATTATTTTTTTAATCTGAAAAGGGAAAAAATGCTCTATTGTGAGGAGCAACATACTCAACATGTTTTCACCATTTTCTGACAGATTTTTGAAGCTGGGCTGTGGGTTTAATCGGACATTGCTACTTTGAGCAAGCAGAGCAGTAAAAAGCAGCAGGAGTAGCAAAATAGGAGCATCCTCTCTTCATATAGATGGAAAAGGATGGGTCAACTATCAGTGATTTTGAACACTTGAGGCTTAAATACAGGAGTGTGCTCACTGTGTGTGCCTTAAGTTCAGAATGGAAACCAATGTATTTTTATGGCTATGTCATCAGGAGATCAAAATAGAGTGTAGTAATCTTTGTATCATTATTCCATTCAGACATTGGTATTGTTAAATATTCAAAGATATTACTGTTTTCATTTTGCTTCTACCACAGTAAAATGAAAGCCTCTGTGCACAGATATCTCCAGTTCAGTTTCACCTGACATCACCTGGCATCAAATAGAAGATAAGGATGCTGCAGTCTCCTTATTCACAATGCTTTGGTGTCACTGAGGCTGTTTATGGTGCTGTGATCTTTTTGGGGAAATAGGATCCTGGTCATAGGATTTTTTCTGTACTGTAGGATTGGCTGCCATATCTGCCAGTACTGCCTTTTGACTGTCTCATTGCTCAGAGAGGGAAGGTCACAAATGTTGTTTGCAAGACATTTAAGTATTTCCGAGACAGAAATTGGAAAGCTGCTGTGGTGGATTCTTTCCCAGAATATGTTCAACTATTGAGCTCCTGGCTGTTTGATTCTGAAAAGTTTCAGCATATCCTCTTAATGGGTAAGCAGAAGAAAATGAGGATGGGAGGAAGATAACTTTGGGAAAAGCAGTTAAGTATTCCTGTGTATTAGAAAGACCTACATCTTTGAAGTATATGCCACTTTGTGGAAATAGAATGTAATTGTTTTGATCATATACTTACAGGCTGCGGTTTTGTAAAACCAAATGCATATTCAGAGGATGTTTTCACACTTTTATTACAGCTTTTTGTGTGCACCTCACTCCACCCTTCCATGCAAACATCAAAAATCCCTAGTTTACTTTATGGATGAATAAACTGAAAAATTATGTTGGGAAAAAAGAAACTCTTCTGGGCTGTTAGACCTAGATGTAAAAAAAATCAGCTCTGAATATTTGTGTGAATCCTGTCAGTTCAGTGGTGAGTGGTTTTCCTCAGTATGTTCATAACTTGGTGTGTCAAGTAGCAGGTTGAAGTGATTTTTTTTTTAATGGAACACTTTTTGTAAATCAGATCAAGTTGCCACATTCTTATCAATAGACAGACAGAAGACTACAGCAAAGTACTTGTTGCAATAGATAAGAAAGGGGATGTTGTGCATTCCAGTGGATGATAAGGAGAGATGGTATAAATTACCCAGGTGTATATGTGTGTGTGCATTTATTTGTAAGATGGCAGCAGCTGAAACCTGGCCTAATCTATTTTCAGAGGGCACAGTTCAATAAACAAAACATTTCTGATGGCATCACATCTCCAGACACCATCACTAAGACTTCAGTTCACTGTAGTGATCTCTACACCCAAGAAAACAAAAGCTCCTCTGCACATTTGCTGTCAAGTACTTTGTCTTCCAATCATGTTGTTTTGAAGAGACTGTAAAATAATAATTTTCAAGAATTTAATCTGAGTCTTTCTTCAAAAGCACTTGTTCATTTTTCCTTAATGTGTTGTTTTGAAGAGGAAGACTTGTGAACTTTTTTAAAAATTTGGGTCACTGTTTCTTGAGTATTTTTAAGTCTAACTTTTTTTGAAAGCATAAGCTATTGCAAATTATTTGCAGTAAGGTTTTTGAGCCTTTTGAAGTAATGTATAGGCAGTTAGATTATCTTTAAATCTTAAGTCATCCTCCCCTAATGATCGTGCCTTTTTTTATTGCCACTTGGACATTTTTAAGATCTTAAGTGTAACGTATTCTCCATTCTCCATTCCACTCCATGTTGTCTTTTTGCTAAACCTACAAAATCTAAATAAACCCCATTAACACTGTTCGTTTCTGTAACCCGTTCTCTGAGCACAAAACACAGTGGGTTGGGACACCTCTCTTGGAGTTGTTATTTTCTCTACTTGTTATGGAAATAAATAGAAATAATGAGTTAAAACAGTTATAATATGTCTACAATGTGGAAAATGTATGACATGAGAGGAGTGCATTTACTGTGGCTCAGACCACTAATAAAATGGTTTTGACTTCTTTTCTGCACATTGTATTAATGTTGCAGATGGGATGAAGTAGTGTCTTAGCTAATTTCTGACTCCTCGTAAATTGGAATGGTTATTTGACCTCTTCAAATAAATATCCTGCAGCTACTGATAGGGTTTGGGGTTTTTTTCCATGTGGAAAAAAGTGAACAGAAATATCTTCTCATTTGCACTTCAGGATTTTTTTCCTACTGAAGTATGAATAATGCAGACCAGTTTGTTATCTCTAGCCCATGCAATGGCCTCTTCTGTCTGGTGTCACCTGCCTCCTCCTTTATCAGTTCTCTTGTGAGTTTCTCTAAACAGAAAATATTTCTAAAGCAGTTTTTTCTTCACTGTTTCTCTTTTGTCTGAAACATTTTTATTATAGAGACCTTTGTCTTTCTGGTTTCATCTCCGTAGTAAAGTTTGGGGTTGTTTTTCTTGATGGGGTTGGTTCTGCTGTTGTTCACTGCAAGTCAGAAATGACAATGTTTTAGTGACTACTGCTTCTCATAGCAGTTTGCTCTTTTCTCTTGAGGAAAGTGCAAGACTAGCATGTTTTTCCTTTTAAAAGACCCAAAAGTTTTGTGGATCTGACTTTACTAAAAAAAAGTAATAAATTCCTGTGTTTCAGATACCAGAATTCTGACATAGATGCTATTTTTTAAAAAATTATTTTAGTAGAAATTGGAAATATAAATGTAAACAATTTAACTCTGTAAAGTGCATTCAGTATATGTGTGCCTAGACATCAGAAAGATAATGTAAAGCTAAGGCTTAAAGAGTTTTTTAAAAAGACACAATTATCTGTATGATTTTTAAGTCTCATAAGAAATGTATTTTAGAACTTGCCAGTGATGGCTGATAATCACTTTGATATTTTGAGGAAAATGGTAGCTTTAAACAGATGATACAGAATTTATTTTTAAAAATGTATTGTGCTTATACAGTTGATGGCTTTTATTTCCATAATGTTTTTTACTACATAATTATACATCTTAATTACGTAATTACCGTCATAATTATTATGTAATTACATGTAGTTCCACTAATTACAAAATCAGGAAGTGTAATTATCTACTAAAAACTTTCTGAAATCTTATTTGTTCACTAGAGATTATTTAAAAGACCAGTGACCTACTGAAGATGGTGTGCAGTGTTGTACTTAACACCAGCACTCTTTTTTCCCCTTCCTCATGGGCAGTACAGTTTGACAGGGTTGTGGAAGGACTTCCATGTCTTTAATTATGACATGCCTTAATATGAGGTTGGAGAACTCAACTGTGTTGCCTACAAATTTAGAGCCTCCTAATGTTTGCCATTGATATGTCTTCAAATTTAAAGATTCTGTAGCTGAACATCCAGGAAGTTGCATGGTTTGAGTGAACAGCTTTGTGACACTGTTTGTGTTCTGGTTGAGGGTGTCTGGTTCAGGTGTTTGGTGTCAGGTATAAAGATGGTTGAGAAAGTTTGTTTGTGGCCACGTATATGTGGAATGAAACCTTGACTGCACAAAAGGTAAAGGGAATGCAGCTGATTTCTCATGGTCCAAAGATTTCTTTTATTGCATGAAACTGCTTTTGAAAAAATTGTTTTCCTGTATTGATACACACTTAAGTCTGTATGTTGTTTTATTACTTACTATGGCATATACTTGATTACAAATTTGTCTAATCATGCAGTTTGAAACCAAAAACAGTTTACTGCGTGTTATAGAAGAGCAAAATTAATACTCAGGACAGCCTATGGTTCTTTTGTCTGCGTGTTGTATTAAAAGAAGATAGTAACTATATTTTCTATATGTTATATCATGTGCTACCTTTAGTAGTTTGAATGAGAAGAGTACTGTAAAGTGTTAGATTTGGTGATCTTTCTTCATTCTGTAACACTGTGATGTTTCAAAATGGCATCAGAGATACAAAGCTTTCTCTCACGTGCCGTATGACAGCATTTATTTATTTATTATGTCACAGTATTAAAATCACCAAGAAGAAAAATACTTTCAGTAACAGAAAGCAGAATGAATATGAAAGGGATAATTTTTTTTTAAATGATCACTATTTTTAATACTAAAGAAAACGAAGAAGATTGTAATCTATGTCAGAAGGAAAATGGTGAAAAAGAAACATGAAGAAAGGGGGATACTGGAATACTGAAATTTCTTAGGAACACCTCAAGACTTAAAACTGTGTTGAACATGTATCAGAGTGTAATTTTTCTGTGCTTGTTGCATAAGGCAACTATTTTATTGTATGCTTGCCAAAAGCTATTCTTAGCTCCCAAACTTGGCCTGGGTTCGCAGTTGATGTGAATGTGTCGTCTTCTTGATGTTAAACGTAATTACCTCAACTCACATCTCCTAAGTATATGAGTCCTAAGGAGAATTTGTCTCCAAACCAGTTTAAATTATATTGACCATCAAAAGAAACACATGGAGTCATTATTTGTGAAAACTGGAGCCTTATTTAATCTCCAAGATTTAAATTATTGCTGCAAATAAAATTATGTTAATTATTATACTCACTGAAGTATAATAACTGCATGGGAGACGTTTCTTTGGAAATATCTTTCTGTATCCTCAACAAACAAAAGATTTCTATCAAATACATTATGAAAATATAGTTATGCTCTTTTCTCTAAGAAATGGATGGAGATAATCTCTTCTTTTTATTAGGGACTAGTAAGCCATGTAGAGAATAGCATAATGGAAAATTTTTGTTTTATTCCATAGGGGACACAAAAATGGTGCATGATATATGTATAAAAATGCAGCACAAGACAAAGAAGTGTCTAAATGCAGCTTAAATTTGGTTGATTTAAATAAAAAAATACTGCCTTCCATAAAGGAGTATTAACATTTTTGCCATCTCTACATCAGAAAATTGTGGTGGTATCAACTGATCCTGATTGATATGTTTCTGGAGGAGCAGGGGCAATTGAGCACTTGAAGCCATGGCTGTTGCTGCCTTGAAAATAAGGAATGCACAAGGCAGTGTTTGGAGTAAATATTCCAGAAAAGAAATACCTCTTTGTCTCGTGGGCAGAGCCTCCACTTGCAGTTTTCAAGTCCCTCTCTCAGCAAAGCCACATTCATTCTGTGACCTTTGTAGTTATTTTGAAGTTGATCTCATCCTAACAATCCAACTACCAAATTTCATGTTTCAGTCTGTTGTAATTGGCTTTTGAGAACAGATTAGTCATCTTTGACGGGCCAAAACGTGGCTCAGCCTTTAAAAAAAAAAATCACAGCAGGATGTTCTTCTGTCCTGGCTTGTCCTTCTTCTGGAGGGGACTGAGATGGGTGCGAGCGGCAGCTGGTCAGGTTAGGGAGCTCTTGGTTTTTATCTGGCAGAAAGAGGTTTGGAAGAAGTTGATTTGATCCTGCAAGGATTACAACTGTTAAATACATATCAAAATGTTTTCCTATCTTATATTATTTAACTCAGAATATAATAATGTAATTATTTTGACATGAAAATGTTACGTACTGTAGGATTTCCACTTATCTTTAAATAGACATTTTTCACTTTGTGAGAGATGCATGCAGTAAGACAAAACAAAAAATGAATAAGAAGAGGTGAGTGACAGCCTAAGCTAGTTTATTTAAATTATAAAAACAAATAATATTTGACATTAATAGAATTTTACAGACTTAAGAATTAAAATATTTAGCTAGTTATGGTATTGTTTTATATTTCTAATGTGATGATATATATTCCATAAACTAACTGTAGGACATTTGTCAGATTAATATTTTGAAATTCTGTTATATAGCCTTGGGGGAGGGCAAAAAAGCATTAAAGGGAATTTCTTTTTTTTTTTTTTTTTGATAAAGCTGAGCCTGTAGTTTAAAACATACTTAATGAAAATTAGTGATGAGTGACCAAAACCAAGATAGTTAACTTACTAAGAGCATTAACTGCCATGGTTTGAAGAGTAATGGTAAACTATGTAACCAGGAACATGATGTGAAATATTTTTATTATTTCATACTTTAAACTTTGTATTGTACAAGAATTACTGGGTTTTAAATTGGTTATCATGAATGTGATGTCATGATAACTTGAGACATAATTCAGTTGTTTCAAGTATTACTTAATTTAAGAGATCTAAAATGTATCTTCTTGGTTGGAAATAAGTGCTGTGTGTTTTTGAGCACTCTTGGGGATGGTGACTCCACCATGTCCTTGGGCATCCCATTCCAGTGTTTAACCACTCTTTCAGTGAAGAATATTCCACCTAAACCTCCACTGGTGCAACTTGAGGCCATTTCCCCTTGTCCTGTTGCTGGTTACCTGGGAGAAGAGGCTGACCCCCACCTGACTACACCTCCTTTCAGGCAGTTGTAGAGAGCCATGAGCTCTCCCCTGAGCCTCCTTTTCTCCAGGCTAAACACCCCCAGCTCCCTCAGCTGCTCCTCACAGGAGTCATGCACCAGATCCTTTGCCAGCTTTGTTGCCCTTCTCTGGACACAGTCTAACAAAAAAGAGAAAGAAACAGAGGTTCTAATCTGAAGGTTTAGTTTCTGAAAGTGTGGATACAAGTTTAAAGCTACTATTTCTGTTTTTTCCATTTCTGTTCTCCGAAGATTTATCAGCTGTTTGCCAGTTTAAGCCCTGTTTTGGGTACCACAGTGATGCAAGCAGCCATAAAGGTGACCTGGACATAGCTTAAAAATATTTTTCAGTGTTTCCCAAAAAACAGGAACTCTGATAAAATTCAGAAATTACAATGAAGTTTCCATGCCTTTTTGAACTTTTGAATACAATCTGAAGACTTTGCTTAATTTTGGTTTTATGGTATTGTTCTGGCAAATTTTGAAGAAGAGAAGTATTCAGTCAGGAGCTCCTATTTAGACAAAACATGCATTTTCTTTTACTGTTTAGTCTATTAACGTATGAGCATGTCTATATTTCCTACCAAATACCAAAAAGTATCATTTTTGTTCTGTAATGGCATTTAACACTGGCGATTTTTGATACATGCATGTGTTCTCTGTCCTACAGTGACTACTAATGCTGCACTGACCTATAGGTCAACAAATAGGCTTTGTTTTAACCTGACCCTCCAGGACCCACTTTTGCCCGTGGTGTCTGTGGGTTTTGAGGCAGCTCTGATGTGTCTGGCTGCTGCTCTCCACACTTCTCCATTTCCAGGCATCTCTGCTGCCCTGGCAGAAGGTTGGAAGGGACCTTCGTAGGCCCTGGGTTTGCTCAGCTCTTCCAGTGTAGAATCATAGAATGGTTTGGGTTGGAAGGGACCTTGAGGATCACCTAGCTCCAGCCTCACTGCCATGGGCAGGGAACCTTCCTCTAGACCAGGTTGCTCAGAGCCCCATCCAGCCCAGCCTTGGACACTTCCAGGGATGAGACACCCACAACTTCTATGGGAACCTGTGCCAGTGCCTCACCAACCTCACACTAAAGAATGTCTTCCTAATATCTGATCTAAACCTACTCTCTTTGAGTTTGAACCTGTTCCCCCTTGTCCTGTCGCTAAATGCTCTTGTAAAAAGTCTCCCTCCATCTTTCCTGTAAGCTCCCTTCAGAGCATTCTGGTTTTGTTTCTTCCAGTTATATTAATGGCTTTTTAAAGGGGAAATGAAATACAATCATCAGGATGGATTCTTGAGAAGTGATAGGCATACTGGGCTTTCAGGAGTCCTATCTTCACACTTTTTTATTTAATAAAGACTGTTTAGAGATCCTTTCAATATAGCTTTCAGTTTTCTGCTGCCATCAGCATCTGGTGTCACCTGCTGCACGTTTTAGACCCACGTCCTTCCAGGCATTGAGGTGCTGGTGCTTCACTGTCATGAAAGCCCTTGGCTGCTCTTGGGTTAACTTCCTTCACCAAAAAATAGATGTGAAAGGAATGTGACAGTACACTCAGACTTTGCAGAAGTTTCATGAGGATAAAAGAAAGAAGGGTAAGATATAACCACAGATTACCACAGGATAAGATAATTTTAACATGGTAAAACCTTACATTGCCCATTCATATGTTAGGATGCTTTGCAGGTGCTTGTCTGTGTGCCTCTACCCTGACTGTGGAAATCGTATTGGTGGTTCAGCATTATGCTTCAAAAATTATGTTGCACTTTGAGGGGATTTGAGTTGTTGAGGATTTTTTGTAACATAGCAATTATAAAGTAAACTTCTTTTTCATGGGGAAGGAAAGGGCTGTGCGTTATTCATTTGGTCTTTGATTATTAAGGGACAGGTAAAGAAGTTTCAGTTGTCCCATCCAAATCCATGGAACCAGGGCACTGTGTTGGTACTGTAATTAGGAGTGTAACAAAATATTAATACTAAGGTAACATTTTATTAGGTTGCCACAGGGATTGATGTGGAATTTTTTGTTAAAGTTTTTGTATTTTGTAAAGGAAATCAGAAATGCTTGTTCTGAACGGTATGATGAAAGAGCATTAGTGCAAAATAAGAATAAAGACATAAAAGAACAGAACAGATGTGTAAAGTGAATTTGACAAAAAACAATCCCAAAATTCTCATGGAAGATGTGGGAGAGAGCTCTGAGAAACAGAAATATTGAAGGGTTTTATAGAGGCAACAGTAAATGAAACTAATTTGCAGTGCAGCTGGACAATCAAATAATTCATTGCAAAACATAACCTTTATTTTTATGGGTTGTGTGAATCCAGTGTGGTTAAAATCAGGTCCTGCGTTTCCAGTAGGAGCTGCCTAAACTGTGGATTTCATTACACTTGTTATCCTCTGAGAAGTTTTTCTCAATTAGGGAATTGTTAAATAAGATCTGTATATATGTATTATTGAAAACTGTTGCACAATCATCGGCACAACCTTAAATTGGCGTTAGTCATCTCTAAAAGAATTCTAGACTTGGATTGGTTTGAGAACAGATAATTTTGTATCACCTTGTTCTGGAAGTGTACAGTGAGGACTCTGGAAAAGTATGTGTCAAAGAAGGACTTTTTTTATTGTCCTTTAAACATAAAATATTATTTTGGAGGCAATCTTTATTTGCAGAAATCAGCTGTTTTACAGATGGAGTACATCCTTCTTGGGAAGTTTCTTCAACAGTTGCAAGCTGATGTTTTTGAAATGTCTGGAGTAGGCCAGTATTTCTGTTGAATAGCACATTTTTTAAGGCCGTTATTATGATAAACTGTGTTCTTAGCATAATTCCAATTGGTATATATACTTAGATTTTAAAAATTGGGAACTACAAACAGCACTCAAGAACAAAAGTACTGTTGAACTTACACATAAATTTTTACATTTAAAATTTTCCAACAGTATGGGTGCTTTCTGTCCCCAAGTGTGCCTAGCTAAGGGCAGCCCAAGGAATGCCTGAAGATCAAACAACCATTTCATTATAAAGCAAAGCTCTATAGAGCAATATATCCCAATTATAAAGGTAATACAAATTACCCCAGTGACAGGCCTTTTATATAATAAGAAGCCACCCTTATCTTTCGGCTGATATACATTGCCTTTAATAAAAGAGAGCCAGCACTGGACTCAGCACTCCAAATGTTTCTCTCCGGGGCTGAGCAAAGGAGAAGGGTCACCTCCCTGCACCTGCTGGTGATGCTCTGGCTGATGCAGCCCTGGGGGCTGTTGCCTTCTTTCTGCAAGTGCCTGTTGCTGGTTCGTCAGCTTGTTGTGTACACACTCCTTACCTTGTTGTGTGGGTAGTTGAGTCTGTAAGTACTGTGTGAAATGGGGATTTGCTGTTCCACTTCTGTCTCGGTAAAGCAAAGCAGGCGTTCCACTCCACATATCACTGGTGGAGAAAATTCCCTGCGAAGGAATGCACTTCATCACCGCTGGCTTTAAGGTCTCAAAGTGCAAGCTTTTGTGTGTGAGTTTATCAGACTGTGGTCCTTTGTATTTTGGGGAGAGTTAGGCAGTTCTAGGACATGGCTCAGCTGGTCTCATCTGTACCAGGCTGGTGTGGATCACACATGAGAGATGCTTCCTTGTTTTGCTGGTTATGAAGGAGGTCAGGGTGGTGACTGGTTCAGATCTACAGAGCATATTACTGGAAAAATTGTACAAGGGCCATGTTACCCTGTTAGATGCCAAATGGGAAAAATTGATGTGTACAGCACTCCAGTCACCTCGAGGTTTTTCACCAAAGAAGAGAAAGTAACATGAAAGTATTTCCTTTATCCTTCTCCAGTTACAACCTTTGTTGACTAAAGCAAAGCGAGAAAAGTGTATTCTGAAATAAACCATTTCTGCATCCCAGAATAACCTGCTTTTAAAGTGTACATAGCTAATCGTAAAGACCCTGGAGAAGGCATTTTGTCATGATTGTTAACCATGAGGAGACAGAACAATGTAACTTCCACCACTCCTTCAGAAAAGTCTGTCTTGTGGTCTGCAGACCAGCCGATTAAACGGAGTTCTGGCTTCTGTCACAGGAGCAGGCTGTTGTTTTGTGGTTATTTGTAGAGAAGCAGAGGTTGTAGTTCTACACTGGTACTATTGTTTGAAGGGACAAATCTAGAGACTAAACTTCTTGTATTGGGTCATTTGAAAATTAATTTGCAGTCTTCAAGGTGAACAGTTGTTATCTATTACTAGCTATTTTTTACCCACAAAAGATTCTAGCAGTTAAAAGCCAACTCCATCAACCTCTACTTTTTCATATTCAGTAAATACAGGGATTTTGATAACTCCAGACAAAGTTATCACGGGGAGGAGTTTAATATTCTACAGATCATAGCACAAAATCTTTCTTCCTTCTGCTTCAGTGTCAAGCATGAAAAAGGAAAATATACATTTACAAAGTTGACTTTAGAAGGGCCTTTAAAGTGTATTTTCTTGTAGCAGAGCAGCCTCAGATAATCCATTATTTTACTTGTAGACCCTCTTTAGGGAGGGCAGAAGACAAAAGGCACTCACAGATTTGTAAGTGTATCAAGTTAGTACACTGAGATCAAAGGCTATCTCTGCCTGAGGGACTCTGCACATTCTCTTCCAGATCGGCTGCAACATCAGGGACAGAAAAACCTACAAAGCATTTTATTTGCAGTGTGTTCAGTCTCCTGTCATCTGCTAATGCAGTCTTTGTCAGAAAGTACTTAATGTTGTGGTGCCCAAGTAACCTGCTTCCTTGTTTCACGTCCATTGTTCTGCCAATGAGTATCTCCTGTATTCCCTGTTTAGGATTGCTGACTTCACACATAGGAGATGATCATCAGACATGCTTCCCTCGGGGGGGAAGAAAACAAATGTACTGGCATCCTAGTAGTGGAGCTGGTTGCATCAATGGGACAGAGGATATTGTTGTGTCCTTGATGTTTTAGTGGTGGCTGAGCTTGTGACCTCTCAGTGTTTCAGAATGGCTCATCTCATGTGCTCTGGAAGGGCAGGATAGAGGATACAGACTCTAGTAGGTCGTGTGGGTGGGGGTCTTTGAAAAGAAAGAATTTTGATCACTGTATCAGAATAGCTGCAGGTATATATTTTATCCACTTCTTTAGTGTCTTCTAAGAATTGGGAGGATTTGGGAGGAGCGCATGGGGAAAAACAGGAAAAATTGTTTAAAAAAAATTTGAAATGTTTGGTGTTCATTATTGTTTTAAATTGACCAATGTGTTAAAACAGAGTAATGCATTTTTTAATGTTACTGTAGAATAGGTTAGAGCAGGGGTGATGTTCCCAAGTGCTAAACCCTGGTGATTCTTCATTTTCTCAACTGCTTTTCCCCAGCATTGCAAGGTAAAGTTGGCAGGGAGTAGTTTGTCTTCTTTACTTTGTGAAAAGCTTGCTTTTCAGAAGTTGGCCCAAGTTGCTTTACTCAAGAGGGTATGAGCTTCACCAGGAGTGGAATTTGAGTTACTTAGTGTCATTCCATGTGTGAGTGACTAATTATTTCTTGGATTCCTTCATCTTTGATAAAGTCTAATTAATTTAGGGACCAGTAACTTCAGTTTGCCATAAATTGTTTAATTTTCCCCAGTTTATCTTATACCCGTGAAGATGACTGTAACTGGAAGTGTTCCCCTGCATTGGTGTGCAGCACCACGACAAGAGATAGTATTTCAACTCTGGTCACTCTGTGTGGTGTGACAGAAGAGAGATGTCCCTCTTTCAGTGTGTGCTGGGATGGTTCTTGCCCATCCCTTGCACTGGTAGCTTACAGAGTTTGTAAACCAACACCTGTAGCCATCAGGGAGTTGGGTGTTCCTGGTCCCAGAAAGCAGTGCCAAGGCACATCGGGTGAATGTAGCCCCATAACTCATGAAGTGAGCTGTTTTCTGAGGAGGTTTGACTCTATAATGCTCAGTAGGACAAGTCTGACAGGAAAAAAAGAGAAAATGTAAAATTTAAGAAGGAGGGGAAATTAACTTTTTTTCTTAATTTCTGTAAAGCTAATGGGTGTATTCAGGAAGAACACTATGTTGGTGGTTTCTCCCGTTTTAATATACAGATAGATGCTGTTTACCTCTAGGTGTATCTATAGATATGGTCCCCTGCAAGCAACTGCTGCATGATTTGATGACATTCTTCTAGAGAATGATGAAAGCCTCCTCTGCACACGGTCTGAAAGAATCCTGTGTTGGGCACCCATCCCAGAAATGTATCTAAGCAGCCAGGTTCTGTGGGATTTTTTTCTGGAATTGTGTATATCACTAAGAATTATACATTTGTTTGCTCCTCACAGTCAGATAAGCATTTACTTTAGGGTGAGCAGCATTTCATTAAATGGGAGGGTGTTTCAGTGTAACAGGTTCCCTTTCAGATAGAAAGGAGATACACTTCTCTTTCATCTTAATCTTTTTTCCTGGTGTTTTGGGGATCTGCTTTGCCTCCCAATCTGTAAAATATTGTGTGAAAAGTAGATGAAGGTGAAAAATGATGGTGAGTTAGATCTCATACCTTTGAGAATGTAACAAAAGCTGATGTTCAAAAAAATGTGCTGTCATGAAGTTGATATGTAGCTAACAGGCTACAGCTTAAATTGGGATAAAGCTAGCTGTTATCAGATATCTGAACAAAAAGTAATTAATAAGTTGAGCAAGTTTATTAAATATGTATTTTTCTGTTTGTATTTCAAGACTTTTTGGATTAAATGTCTCATGTGGGGGTTGTTCTTTTAGTAAGGTTATGAGATTTTGTCATAAGCAAAGTAAAGCAACAGTATTTAATTTCGGTCACGTGCTTCATCCAAAACTAGATCACAATAGCATTTTTCTATTGTTTATAGTTGATCTTCTATGCCAGCAGCAGGTGCTTTAGTCTGTTGTCATTTCTGCTGTTTCAGTGACTGTTTTTGACAGAGCAATTTGCTTTCAGGTGTCTTGTTTTACTTTTGTGTATGTTGTCCTTATGCCTGATGTTATGGGAAAGTTATTTTCTCAAATGGGTGGTGGTAATGATTTGAGTAAGTAAATGGCAATTGAATTCCAAGTCTTCCAACGGCACTGATGTGCTGATACACAAGATCATCATTCTCCAGAAAAGGCTTGTCTACCAGTCATCTCCTGTTACAATCAAAGCTGTGTTTTGGATAATTCTGCTAGATTTGAAACCCTTTCAAAAATTTCCTCTTATGAAGATGCTAATTAATGACTGAATGGATGCAGTCTGGTATGGTGCTGTTCCATTTGTAAGTTAGTTTCAGTCTCACTAATCAGAATTGGTTTCGGTAGCTTCTGGAAAAATTTTCTCAGCCAGAGAAATCTGTGGGGCCTCCAGGACCAAAATCCACAAAGTCAGAGCATGGCAAGCATGACAGATGTGATAGATAAGACATCATTGCTCTCAGTACTTTTTGAGTGGGAAGTAATGAATCTGTGTATTTTTAATTACATGGGAGCTTGTTCTGCTTTTGAAAGTGTGTTTTCTTTGCATATGACAGGCTTTATACAAAGTTACTAGTAATCTGTGTACTTGTTCTACTGCAGCCAAATGTGCATATTTAATATTAGCAAGAACTCATAAAATCCATTTAAATATGAAATACAGTTGAAAAACATCATAAAGAGCAGTCAGACCTTTGAAGTGGAGTTACAGTGGGTTATTGCTGTTAGTGGACCACCTGACTGCAACTTCTTATTAGAGATTTGGCCTTTCTATTTGAATATTTTGGCTTTTGTGAGTTTAAGCAATATCTTGATGTGTAAGATGCGCTTAGTAGGAGAATTCCTTTCCACTCTCCTAATAGTATGTGGCTTTAACTGATTTTGAATATTTTAAGAGTTTCTGGTTCTGTAAAAACTGATTAACTGTTTTTGAAAGCAGGCCGTGTTACCAGCTCTTGATAGGTCTGCTTACATCTCTTTTCAGTGTTTTTGTGAACAACTGATCAAATTAGATTCGTCACTCTTGGCTTGTGGTGATTTTAAATTGAAATGGAAGCATTAAAGCAGCCAACCACACTGATTATATTGCAAGCCTCATTTAATTTTGTACATTCGCCCATTATCGTGAAAAGCAGGATTTTTTAAAAAATGCATGATTGTGACTGTACCTTTAGCGTCTCCAAAGGTCATCTGTAATCGGTGCATAATTTATTAGTGTTAGATACCTGATTTCTGAAAGCAGGTTCCACCATGTTGCATATACATTAAAGGTGGAGAGCAAAAAAATCCAACTGTTATTTCACTGATACGCTGTTCTTGATACTGTCCAAGTCCTCACTGGTCAGCTTAGGCTCCTGCATTGAAACATTTGTGTGCAATTGGCCAGTTGTTGTCTGTAGATCACAGAACTGTCCATTCCGAAATACTGAGGCACTGGAGCATACATTAGACGTTATCATAGAATCACAGAACAGCTTGGGTTGGAAGGGACTCTAAAGATCTCCTCACTCCAACCCCCCAGCATGGGCAGGGATGCCACCTACTCCATCAGATTGCCCAGGGCCCCATCCAGCCTGGCCTTGGACACTGCCAGGGATGGGGCATGTGGATAGGGCAGTGTGTTGTTATGAAGGTGTTCCTGCCAGGTTATCAGATGACAGTATTTTCCTGTGGTGTTCACAGTAATAAAATATGTTTCTTAAAGCTTTTCCTTCTGTTTTATTAACTGGCACCTTCTTATAATGTATGAGAAGCTGGGTAGAATCTTCTAGTTGAAAGTCAATTGAAATGCAGACAGAATAAATTTTTACACGAACTCCCTGTATCCCTCTCCTTACCATTATCTTTGAAAATAAATCTGTGATTTCCCTGTACTTGCTTAGATGTAAATGTCCTGGAAGTTAACATTGTGAATATTTGGTGTTTGCAAAGTGGTTAAATTCACATTTCATAATAATTTTTTTAGGTTTGTGCATAGCTTAATGCAAAAGAATAGTATTTACACAGTAGCTTTCAACAGGGATTCTTGTATTATTTTTGAAAAACGTTGCATAGGCTTTTAATGTAATTTATGCACAGAAAAAATTATTACTTATTCCAGCATTTTGAAAATATTTTACAGTGCTGTGTCTTTCTGTATATGACTATTTCCTTTTCTAGAAACCCTTTGGGAAAGCAGCAGATACATCTTAGTGTCCAGATAGCAGCCAGTAATCTAGGGAAAAGTGAAGGCATCAGTCCCTGGGTCTGGATGTGAATGGCACCAGCACTGGGTGAGACTGGAATTCCACCCCTTGGCTTGCCCCTTTGATTTACCAGTAGCCAGCTGGATCTGAAGCAAATGTTTCCAGTGATAACCTGGTCAGAATCGGTTTCATGCCAACTCTCAACAGTTTTAAATTAACATTAATTAGCATTTTCCTTTTCATTTGAGTAAGTAAACGTTTTTAAATCTTTTGAAGTAAAGACACTGCAGTGGCTTCTGTGGCTAAAAGATAACAGTTAAACTCCCAAAAATGTTTAGTTTTGCAGTTCCAGGAGACCCATGACCAAGAAATAAAAGTGAAGAGAGGTTATCATAGAATACTGGTTTGCAAAGACAGTTTACCTTATACATGTTTTTACATATGTAGACAAAGCAGCTGTAGCCTTTATATGGTCCCTACAGCAGCAGTTGCAAGATGTTTCCAGTTCTCCTGAATAACTTCAGTGTCTGCAGTGTGGTTTTGTGGTTACTTATCAGTTGTCTCCATAGATTTTACAACTTAGACTTTGTCATCAGACTTCAAGTGTAGTTGCACTCAAAATCTTTACTTAGCTATTTCATATTAATTTGTTCTTAGAATAAATTGTATCAATGACACATATGACATATCTGGGTGTTGTTTCCTGGCTTCTTCACAATCTTGCTTTGTGTTTTTCTTATTTTAAAGTCTGATTTGTTAATAAATGGTCAAGAATATGAGCTGGATGAACTTACAATCATTTGCAGAAACAGAGTTAATAATGCAAAGGACACTAGCTAGTACAGTAGTGTAAGCTATTTCTTAACATAAAAAAATACTTCCTTATCCAGCTCTGTTTCAAAAAGGTGTTCCCAGGACAAAGCAATTATGTCCCTTTTAAACGTGTATATTAAATACCTTGAGCAAAACTTTCATCTGCTGAGTGTCTTTATGGAATGCACCTCTCTGTGTCTTTTCTGGCCAGCTTAGGTTCACATTTGTGGTTCAGGTGTCTGAATAAAATTTTGAATATAGGACTTTCACTAACATAGTGTAAGCACAGTACATGAGAATCCTTGTGTAGAATACTTAAAATTTTTAAAGGCTTAATGTGGACTTTGGGAAGCAGTTGCCAATATCCAACTAATGCCAGAATATTTACTAAAATCTAAATAAATATATTAGCCAGTTCTCAGAACTGATTCTGAGGCTTTTCCGTTGGTCCAAAGTGTTCGTGTTTGTTTCTAAATTCAATGGTTCTATATATTTGTATATATATATATATTAAATCATTTCAATGTTTCTTCTGTTTAGATGAGTTTTGGCAATAGTAGTTTTCTGTGAGGATGAAGTTCTAATTGTTATCTTCACATAAACTTTGTAATTAAACACAGAAATATTATTTTCTTCAGTGTCATGAATCCAGAGCATTACTAAGAAGACGTTGGGGTCTGTCATCTGCAGAGCGATAGATTTGTCTGATGGAGTGGGCTCCAAAGTTCATTTTCCTGCCCAGCCCCTACCATCTAAATTGTGGGGTGCTTAGTCACCTGAACCTGTGATTGTGTAGTGGATTATGTGTTCTAAAAACCATTATAGCTGTGAATAGTACCTGGTATTGTCAAAATAGCTTCACAGTTTAGTCTCATGAAAAAAGCTGTATTTGTATTAGTGGAGACAATTTCACTAGGCACAACATGTTTACATCCTCCAAGCCTCAGAGCAAAACTGAGTTAAAAGGGTGATCTCTAACAAATTATTTCTTCACTGAACCTTGACATCCATCTTAACCTTTAGGTTTTTCCTTCCCATCTAGTGAGAGATGACATTCATTGTGCGTGCCCAACTGCATCCTGCCCATTTCATTGTCTATAAAGTAGTGTCTAACTGAAGGTGTAATTGCAGTAAAAGGTGGGTGTTGGAAACTTTCAGCATTAACATCTCAATTTTCCTCAGGCTGAGTTTTCCTGCCACGCTTCTTGAGTGTGCAAGTTAGGCCTTACCCAGTGTGTCTGTCTCCTCTCAATGGCTGGTTTTCCTGCCTGTGGTGAAGAAGGCTGGACTATAAAAGAGTGTAAGCCTTGTTCCAGAAGTGAGTGCCCCACTGGGGTGTGGCTGATGGTGTCCAACCTCCTCTGTTCAGGTGGGGAGCGCCAGACTGGCCCTGGTAGGCAGAAACCCATGAGTAACTCACTAAATGAGATAGGGCTAAATGCTTAGAAATCTTTGTAGATTTTTGCAGTGAATCTTCATTTTTCTCATTTTTGTCTTTTTAATGATAGTCACAGCAACACCTAGTCATTCAGTACATTGTTGGTGTAAATTCTCTGTCAGGTTGAAAGCAAGGTAGAGCAGTAGATTCTTCATTAAATTTCATTTTAAGCTTTCTAATTCAACTTCTAAGAAATTTAGTAAGTTTTTAATCTTGGTTTTGTATTGGTTTTGCACATCTCATTTGAAATGTGCGGGTGACTTCTGTCATGTGCTAGATACCTGGTTGCATTATTGCTATCAAAATTGAATTTACCAGTTTCAGCAAAATAAGAGGAATACCTGCTCTAACTACAGATATAAGTTCTTAGTTCCAAGATCCAGGTCTTCCATTGTATTCTTTCCTCCCTTTCTGAGAGACAAGAATGGAGCTTTCGCCCTTAAAGACTTGTGAGCTTTTAATGAGAGTGAACACTGTCCAAATGTAAATAGTATTCAAACTGTCAAAGTGCCTCACATGGCTTATAGCAACTCTGACTTGAGCATCTTCAGCAGTTGAAGAGGAATATTTTATGTCATCAAAGATACATATGCCAGCAGAGGCATCTCTGAAACAAAAATTGGAAATGTATCATTTACCTCTTCTCTTAGAAGACTGGTTTCACATCACTAGTTATTATTTGTATTCTGCTGCTATCTAGAGGTCTGGTGTACCACAAATAGGCAATCTTTATGACCATTCTTGCCTCTAGAATTTGTAGTGCAAGAGAAGCAGTAGGTCAGAGGAGGAGGTGCCATCCAACCTGTTCAACAGACCAAAAATGAAGCCCAAATTCAGCAGCTGGTCTGGTACAATGCTGGAACGTGGTGACAAAGCTGAGTGTAGCACCTTGATCTTCTGAATGAAGATTCTGTGCTCAGCAGCTGTAAAAGCAGCATGAATAGTCTGTCCTTTTTATGTTTCCCTGATGAGGCAGATAAAGCAGGAAACTGATCGTGTCTTCCAGATAAGGATATATATAATCAGTTTCATGAGCATTTACAGAAGAGAGATATATATTAAGCTTTAATAAGTGCAAAGAACTGTGAATGCTTTTAGTCAAGCATTGCTAGCAGGTATCTTAATTAATTTTTTTCTAATTTGTTCCCTGGGTTTTGTACATTCCTTGGCTTGGCTTGATTGTCTTGGCTTTGCTCAGTTCTGTTTTTTGATATTGCAGGGGCTTTCTGTTATTTGCTTTTCTGTTTTTAGACTTATTCCCACTTGACCTTGATTTTGAACCAATGCATCTCTAAACTGCCTCTTTCAAGCAAATGCTTTGCAGTATTTTCATCTTCATGGCATCATAGATTCATCAAGGTTGGAGAAGACCTCCAAGATGATCAAGTCCAACCTTTGACCAAACACCACCATGCCAAATAAACCATAGCACTAAGTGCCATGTCCAGTTGTTTCTTAAACAGTTCCAGAGACGGTGACTCCACCAGCTCCCTGGGCAGCCTGTTCCAATGTCTAATCCCCTTTTCTGTGAAGAAATTCTTCTTAATGTCCAACCTAGACCTTCCCTGGTGCAGCTTAAGATTGTTCTCTCGTCCTGTTGCTGGTTGCCTGCTTGCAGAGTCAAAAGCTCTGCAAAGCTGAGTCTCATTTTGAACAGGCTTGCATAACCTAATGCATTTTAGTTCTGTTACTCTACAAAGAATTGTTTAATCTGGGTTTGCAATTGCTTAACCTAAGGAAAATCAGTTTCAGGCTTACTGGATTGTTCATCTCTTACTGCCATCTCATTTTTGCAAGATGATTAGCTATTTTCCAAAAGGAAAAATAGACTGATGATTGTAAAACAAACACTGAGAAATTCAGTAAGTATGTTTTTCTGTTATAAAATAATTCACTGGAAAACAGGAAAAAGAGGATGCAAGGCCAGTTACACATCTTGGGGAAATAAATGTCTTCTGAGTCTGCTGTAATAATGTTTCCTCCTTCCCCATTTCTTGTAAGCAAATATACTCAGGGTACTCTTCAGTGATAGTATATATAAAGGATATCCTCCAAAAAGAGATTGGCAGGTTTAATTTGTTTGATGTGTGCAATCACAGTCCATGTTAAATTTGAAATGCTTGTCCAATCAAGGGTTCAATATAGAAAAGAGGCAGTAACAAGCATGCAGTATGCTGTAATAAAGAAATCTGTTGATTGAAAACAGTTTGTATATTTTGGAAATGATAGGGAATGTAATTGGTAAGAAAGAAAAGAACAGGGCTTCATAAATAATAGGAAATAGAGCATATTTTTTCCACTGATAATGCTAACTCAATTTAACAATATTCTGGTACTGAATTTTCCTGTTCAGTAAAATAGGTCTGGTAGATCTTCCAGTACTCTAAATTTCATGATTAATGGGAGGAGCTCTTTTATTTTGATGGTGCCAACTTCAATGTGTTGAATTTGAGCTGTAATGACCCTCGTCTTTTTCTCTCATCCTTTTTTTCCCCTCTGTCTCCTAACCCTTAGAAGTGTATATGAAGAAGGAGAGGATTTGGCAGATGAGCTTTTCAGTCAGACTTGACTTTTTAAAATACAGATCTCTGAGTGCTTTTATGAACTTTCAAAGGATATTTGGTAGACTAGGTAAGATGAAAAGACCTTGATGAATCAGGCCAACTTCATTATGTCTTACAAACTTTAATAATTCTAAATCTAATCATAGTTAAAGCCCAGGACCAGTTAAACAATTCACTCTTGCTCTACACCAAACCTTCCATAAAGTATTTCTTTTTTCACTGCAGTTCACTGACAAGAACTGTTTCTATTTATGGAGCAATAAGTACTTGAATAGACTTTTAGCATATGGATCATATCTACGCAGTGTTACAACTCTGCCAGTCTTGAAAATAGCTTTATTTTGTGTCATTCAGTTTCTGAGGATCAGACCGCTGTTCTGTTTCTTATGTTTTGTGTGAGCATGGGTGAAAGGTTATATTAGGGTATTAATGTATATTTCTCAAAAGACTGTGTTAAATGGACATATAGCTGCAGCTGTTTATGCAGTAATTGTTATGGTACTTTAAAACTCTTACAAGCCAGGAGGAGGAAGTACTTGAGAGTCGAAGCTAGGAAATAATGCAGCTAACAATACCGGTTTTTGTGGGAAAGATCCATTATTGTTAAGTTTCTCAATCAATTTATTTTATGTTTTGCATGGAGATAATCTGTTAGTTATAGTGTTACATGAGGTTAACCAATATTTGGAGATAAAAGTATATCTAAGTGGTCATGGTAGTTGTGGGGAATATAATATGTCAGGCTGAATTTTTGTTCAAGTATTCTCATCTAATGATCTTAAATATTATGACATTTTGAAGAAGTGCTCTTAAGACTTAAAAAAAAAATCTATATATGTAAAAATGTGAAGATGTCTCTATTAGTTTGAGCAGTTGGGCTGTATCAGACTGTGCTCAGGGATGAGGGACAGCAATTCCCAGGAGGTGTTTGGTGTCTGCAGAGTGGTACCACTGTGGGTAACTCCAACAGGAGCTGACACTTGGTCCTAGAAAGTCAGCTCACATGAAGAGCTACAGAGAGGATGTGATATCCCTAACAAATTCAGAACGAAATACCATGAGTTTCGAGGCATTTAAAATTACTGTACTCTCTGTGGGCTCATTGACTTCACAGGGGCAACTGATCGTTTGCTCTTGTGCTCAAATACTGTTTGAGTCTTCCTTTATTGAGGTTTTGGGTTCAACACTTCTCTCCCCAGAGCCAATGCAGCCAAAATTCCATAAAAGCATGCACATTCAAGGCTTCATTGTTTCTCAAGAACTTCAGGCTAAATCTTGGGGCCTCATCACATGTTTGTTCTGTAAAACCCATTATTCAGAATAAAGATGATTTTTACATAAACCTGAAGTACAGAACTGATAATAAATGTGATTTTACAGTGAATAATGAGCAAAAAGCAATCTTTTTTTGGTCACAAGTTTTTAACCAGGTATCAGCATGGTTGGAATGTTGCTACTGGTTGAGAAATTATCATAGAAGGCTGTCACTCAAAACAGTACTTTGAAGGCTCTATTGAAACCCTGTAGATACTGGGGATTTCTGTCTGAGGGGTTGTTGTTTTCTTATAATCAGAAAGTGCAATTTAAAATCTGCATTAATACATTCAAACTAAACCTTTGAATATTGTAGCCTGCTGCCAGTTAACTGACTCATTTCTAGTCACTATGTTAAAATACATGAAAAAGAATTGTTAGTATGTCTAGTAAAATAACTATTTCCATTATCTTTGCTCTTTCTATGTACGTGTTTTAAGAGAGAAATTCTTACTCTGTGTATTTTGGTGCCAACAGTTCTACTCTTAGATGATGGACAACAAGTTAACAACATAAAATGGGTGTTGACAGTTCTTGAAAATGAAATAATGTTTGATATAACCTCAAGTTTCTCTCTGAACTTTGACCAAACAATAAAAAACCTCAATAAGGAGGAGCCCTGTGCTGTCAAGCACAGAATTGCACAGGAAAAAAAAATTAATCTAAATAGTGAGGAAGAAGTCTGGGTTCTCTTGCATGATATTTAGCAGCAATGGTAAGAAGAGGGATGTTTCTTTCTTTGTGTAATGTGCAGTAGTTACAATAAACACAAGATTTCCAAATCTCAGAGGACTCTCTTGACAGTTGCTTGATAACAGCTTTTTTCACTCCATAGTTTTGACAGTTTGTATGTGTTGCCATATCTAGTGTAAACTAAAACATCACTGTCACTCTGTTTTTCTTTCTTATGTGGCTTCCTTTTCTTTATTTTTTTTCTGTCTTCAGCATAATGAAAAACATGGGCTTTTAATTTGTCGACTTCAGTAAGACAAGTTGTGTGTGGAGAGTGGCATGTGTTTGAGTTTTAAAATCTTCAGATTGAAAAGCTTTTTTTTTGCCTCTTTTTTTACCTTTTTCTTTAAAAGTGTATGTGTTTGTGTCCTGATTTTGACCTGGCCTGTCAGCATGCACCAGTCAGTATGTGTGAGTGTATGTGTGTGGGAGATGTGAAAACACAGGACACAGGATACTTCCATGTTCACACTGGCATTGCACATTTTTGTTGTAGGCTTCCTTTTTTATTCCCATAGAGGTCCACGAAACGGCAGCGTTTGTGTTAGCATCTCTTCCCAACCTGGTGTCCTTTGCTTCCTTTCTCTCCTGTGTTTCTGAATTGCATCGATGATGATACTGGGGCAGTGCACCCTTTTAGAAGAGCAGCTGGGAAGTGAATATTGCAGGGAGGGACTTGAGGGATGCCTGTTCAGGAGAGGCCAGCAGCTCCCGGGGTGCCCTGGTTTCTGCAGCCACTGCTCAGCTCTTTTGGTTTGCCACTGTTAGATTTTGTCCCTGGGTAAGGGATAGCTTTATTTAACCTTTGGGAGCCTGGGGGGTGCTGTCTGATCTTTATAAGGTTATTTTGTCATCAAACCAAATTTGCTTTAGCACAGCAAAGTGCCCAGTGTCGTCATCTGGCATGTTACAGACAAATTCCAATTACTTTTCTGCTTCAAGCTATTGTTAAACACTACGAGCTAGCTGACAGTAAAATTATAAATACAGGTGTTGTCACACTACACTATAATCAGAATTTTAATTTGAATTTTCATTTGTAAAGCCTTTTTTTAACATGAAAATGGGAATAGAATTAGTTTTATTGACAGTAAAAAGACATTTTGAAAGCTTCCTAAATCATTACCTGTATTTAGTTGTGGGAAAAAATTGTATATGTCCGTATAAAAAGAAGAGTTTTATTATCACATATTTACTCATTATATTTAGTGGTAAATAAAACTAGGAAGATGTGTTTGACAAATGATTGACGTAACTCAGTACGTTTTCACTTCATCAGAACAATAGACAGACATAAATATATATTTGCTTTTGTTTTGCTCTGATATTACTAATGCAAGCCTGCGATAAAATCTTCAAGCAAATTAAGTAGTGCCTGTTGAGTCTGCATGCAGTGCTAAACTTCTTATTTTTGCAATTTTCTCTTCTTACATAGATTCATCATTCTTTGCTTTCTTTCTTCCCTTTTTTTTTTAGTCTCCTTCTTTTTCTTTGCTTGGTGGTTGGAGTGGTTCCCCCTTCTCAAGACCCTTTTTTTTTCCTCAAGGCATTTAGTGTCGTGTCTGCCAGATTTCAGTGATGAGCAGCGAATTGCTTTTAAAGTGGGCATTATGCCAGTTCAGCAGCACAATGGAAAACCAATCTTCCACCATTCTACTTTTGATGCTGTTATTGTAGCATTTTAGATAACTGCTGCCACAAAAAAAGATGTGCTCAATTGCTACCAGTTAGTCAAGTTAAATCCAGAGTAGCATTAAAATTACTCTGAAAACTGTTTGTCAGAGGTCATGTGTTGTCTGTGGCTACAGCGCATAGGATAGATGTTCTGTGCTGTGTGGGGTTTTTTCTTTTTGCGTTGTTATTATTACTGTGACTGACCAGCTCTCTAAATAGCCCTTCACTACCTGTTTACTTATTGTCTTCACCTCACTGCTGAAAATATGTGTCGAACAGAAATGTTGAAAAGTTTCTCTAAAGTGCTGGAAATAGCAGGGGAGTGAGTTGTTCAGGGTGCTGCAGTTTGTACGGTGTGAAAGAAAAAAAAAAAAGAGGGGCAGAGCAAGAACATAATTCCCTGGTTTCTGTAGCAAGATTACTGTTTTCATCTTTTTATCTTCACTTTTCAACCACTGAGTTCACTTTTCTATTTTTTTTTTAATAGCACAAACGGAATTTATCTGCTTTCTCGCTCTCTTCCCCTTCAACTCCTCCTCTTCCTCTTTATTCCGCTGGCTTTGCTTGTGAATGAAAGGGTCCGTTACTCCCGCTGCAGGACAGATGGCAGTTGTGAAGACGGGATTATAGCACTAGGTGACTTTTAAATCAGTTGTTTTCCAATAAAACACAAACAGGAAGATTATTTATGGGTGGTGGGAATTAAAAGAGCAAGGATATTTTACTCGCCTCTGGCCGAGTCTTTTTTTATGAATAATACAATAGCCGCGCAGCCTGAATACTTGTTTCACTTGCTTGCATCCTTGAAAAATGTATGTTATGCTGTATTATGTTCTGGTCATTTTTAACAGGGAAGCAGCCTTCTGCATCTGTCACTAGGTAGCACCACTGTGGAGTGTAGGACTGCAGATTGCAGCCCCCGGCAACTCTTGTGGGACAGTGAAAGAGCTGATTCAGCTGTGAATTTCAGCCTTGCACTTAGGCATCTAAATAACACACCCAGCTTTCAAAGGACTTAATATTTGTAGCCTGCTAAGTGTGGTAGCCCTGCAGTGGTCCATGGTGAATATATTTAAGCATTCGGTGGGTAGCACTGGTGGTACACCTTTGAAACTTTCCCCCCTGATCCACAAGTTGTTCTTTTTCTGTGGGAAGGGAGTGGTGTCTGTCTCATGGTAACACCTTCTGCTAGAATTTTTTAATATTTATGAAGTTCTTTAAAATCTCCCAATAGGTGGCAGTGTGGAAGTGCACACTTGTCACAATTAAGCGTTTGTAGCGTCCCTTCTTCAAGATGGGCATTTCCCTACTGGTTTGGTGGTGTTTTAGCCATGGAAGGTTTGCTGTTTTAAAAGTAGAAATGTTGTGGACTTTTAGATTTTTCTGTCAAGGGAGCCTCTTGGTGGTGCAAATGGGTCACTTACAGTTGTTGCTGTTGAGACCAATACCCGTGAGTCAGGAGAACTGTTCTCTCCAGTGTTTTTTATTTTTATCAGAGCTATGTCCATGCTGGGTAAAAACCTCGTGAAAGAGAATACCTTTGAATGATTGTTATGGAAACTGAATGACTGGGAAAGTGAAGAAGGGTGCTTGTCCCTGGAGTTCAGGGGGGAAAAAAAGCAGGACCATCTCCCTCAGGGAAGTAAAACTATGTCCACCAGGCAACATGATTGAAAAGTTAAAGTGCAAAGCACCTATGTGATACAGACACACACACCATTTATTATGTAGGTAACCTTAATAATAGTGATTTAAAAAGCAAGGTGAGCACTAGATGAGTTCTCAAGATAAAAATGGAATGTAACTCCATGAGAAACAT
Organism: Daphoenositta chrysoptera; assembly: GCA_013397915.1. NCBI lineage: Eukaryota > Metazoa > Chordata > Aves > Passeriformes > Daphoenositta > Daphoenositta chrysoptera. Next base: position 2,174,238 of record VZRO01006317.1, read on the forward strand.
TCAATACTTAAGGTAATTATAATTATATCTAAATTTAAAAGATCCCCTTTTTTTCTTTTGGTTTTGTTTTTCTCTTTCCTTTTTAAAGTAGAATTTCAGTTTTGCAGGGGTTATTGCACAAGTTCCCTTGTTTTTTGATTGCACATCAACAGAATTGTCTACCAGGAAACTTGCAGGATTCAACTACATGCATTTGCATAGTCTCTGTATGTAAACGATTTCTCAGAAAGACCTGTAGAAATTGTGTCCACTAAAGTCAAGTCTTACATATAGCTAGTGCAGAAAACCAATTAGATTAATTAAGAACAGAAGGAAACAGAAACGTCTTTAATTTGGTCACAGTGTATTTGTGTATTTAATACTTTTGCTGATGGGAGAGAAACTTGAATCTATTGGGGTGGTTTTTTGTAGTTATTTATACACATGGCACAAAGTTTTTCTCTCTTCTTGGCCTATTTTTTGGAGATACGACATGGAAAATTGTCACATGCACTTGGTTAAATGCTGTGGAATTCCTCACTAAAGAGCCACCTACAGGAAACAATACAGGAAGCATATTCAGTGCAGCAATTTCAGACCTAATATCTTTTGCAGCCAAGGAAGAGGGAGGGAACTGATTCTTGAATGGAACAAAAAAACCCCTTTATTTTTGCAGATCTCAATCTTATTATTCAGATTCCCAGAAAATATTTAATGTAAGGCAAGCTTTCTGGGAAGAAAATGTAAAAGTAAAGGATTGAGATGCCTACAAAGTGCTTAAAAAATATTAAAACAAATGGCATTTTAGGCTGTGAAATCAGCTGTTTGCTTTTTTAAGAAGGAAAATTAATTGGGGTGACTGTTAT
>VZRO01006317.1:2180082-2188478 GCA_013397915.1 Daphoenositta chrysoptera
AAATTCAGGAGCTAATTTAGTATGTTCTTTAACTCCTTAAATAAAAGTGTGATAGAGACATGATGCTTTACACAAATGATACTCTGCAGGGGGTTTTGTGCATTCCCAGATAAACCAACGTTTTGGCACTATGCTTATAGGCAGCTGTGTTGTTTGTCATGTACCTGGTGCAGATACATGCACACAAATACAAAGGAATGTAATATATTTTTACTTCTCACTCTGAAGAGCAGGCTATCAACAGAATAATCAGGGGGAGAGAGTTTAATAATATGACACAGTTCGGTTGTCCAATCAGGTGGAAAAAAACCAGAAGACTTTCACTGAGCCACGTCTTAAGGAGTCCAAGAATTAAAGTTCTTGATCCTGGCTATCAGGTTACTCAGTGTCATTTTAATAGAAATTAAGAGAAATTGCAATAAATGGAAAACATGCAGTCAGGTATAGATAACCTCCAAATACCTCCATCCTTGCTTCCCACTTCTGTACAACAACACAGGGTAAATGGATTTCAGGAACCCTTTAAATTTTTTTTTTTACCTTAATAATATAAAAATGTACCTAGGTAGCTAAACAAGGACTTGGATGGGTTGCTGAATTTGACAGGGACATCCAGAAGTTCACACTGTGTTTTGTGAAGGGAAGGAGGGGGCAGTTATGTTGGGATGTGGAAGGAGAGATTACCTGCATGCATAGTGGTATGATTCTGTAATATTTACCAGATTCAGTGGTTTACTAACTTTAGAAAATACAGTACCTGAATTTTAATTGCATACAGTCAGAAGCACATCTTCTTTATTTATTTCCTAAAAATAATTGCATTTTTAATTTTTATATTTGTTTTGATAGTGTCTTTTTTATGTTCTGCATGTGTATAAATATATCTCATTATGTATAGCCATGTATACATTCTGCAGCAGTGGTCATCTTAAAAGATTGCTGATTGCCACTGAACTTGTATGTTACTAAAATAATGGTGGGGTGATAATGGGTGCAGAACTACTTCAGAACATGACTGAGTACTGAAAGGCAATTTCAGTCAGTTTGTATAGCTTAGTTTTCAGAAGGCCTTAGGCATGTTATTGATTAAATTCTCATTTAGGAAGAAAGTAGGAGCTTTTATATGCATCTCTAAGTTGGATGGTGTGGTAACTCAAAGGTATTGACTGGCTGTGTGATATACGACGGTCACAGTTGTCTTTTACTCAGAGGAGCACAGAGTGATGCTGGTTGTCATTCTTACTCTGCTGTGTGGCAGCGTAAATAGTCCCCTTTCTAACCAACCTGGTGGGAAAAGTCAATATCCCATCAGCAAAGGAGGTAAACACATCAGGAGCTGTGTCCTCTCTCATCTTCCCCTGCTCTGTATTACTACAGTTCTTTAAATCTCTTCTCCCCAGTCATCAGATGCACTTGTGTCATTCAAATTCATGGTGCTGCAGACACAGCCCTGCCTTCCTCTCCTCCCGGAGCTCCTGGCTCCCATTCTCTTATAATTGAAACTTAAAATTGGCCTCATTACTTCAACGAGGCCCCTCATATTTCTCCTTTTTTTTTCAGTCCACCCTTTCCTGCCTGCCTCTACGAGGGTAATTGCATCTAAGAAATGTTTGAAGCATACTGTCAGCAAGGTTATTGCGTATAACTGGAGTTTAGATTTAATGCTGGGAGGAGCTGGGTGCTCTGTGAGTGGGATGGCTGGAGCCCTGAAGCAGGAATTGAAGCTCTACACGGGCCTGTATTTCTGTTCTCTACTTTCAGCCCTGGTTTGTTGTTTGCCTCGATGCTCTGATGATTAATGTGCCTTCCTGCTCTGTTCACATGTGCCAGCTGTTCACATTGATGTATTTTACCTTGGTCCAGGAAGCATTAAACTATTTTGGCCTAGTTTTGAGGTACAAGGATGGTATTTTCCATAGTTCCTTGGTATAAATAAAATGGTTTGGTTAACATGAGCAGTTGCAAGTGAACCCACTTACTGTATCATCAATCCTAAAAATGCATAAACAAGTTACAGCTCAATTTGTGGCAAAGTGGGATTGGTGTTTTTATGGATGTGGTTAAGACAATTTTCAAGGTTTCTTTAATTTAACCTTATATTTAAATATTTTCAGGATCATTAAATGTGTTTATGCCATAGTAACTTCAGCCTGTTAATGAACAGATGCACATAATCAAAGTTTTTATTGTATTGGAGGTGTAGTTTAAGGAAAATTCAATTCAGCTAATAGATTTTAAGTCATTACTGTCTGAGTAACAGTAAAAATGTGGTATCTTCAACTAGGCATCTTCCTCTGTTTGCTTACTGCCCAGATACAAAACTGAATATGACAGCACAATGCATAACTTCTTCACAACAATGCATGAAAGGTGCTTATCAAAGTGCTTTTAATCAGTGTATTCAGTTACTCAGCCTGGCATCATTAATTTAAATTTTAGTTTAATTTTTAAAGAGTTGATAGCTACATGCAAAGCAGATGAGTTCAGAGGAACTTTGTGAATAACATGGAAAACCTAAGCAGGTGGCAATTGCTCAGCAAGACATTGCTGTTTTTATTGTATCCAGAGCTAGTCTGCTGAACTCATACTAAAATATCTGAGGCTCTGCAGAAATATTTGTAAATCCTCAGGGAGGAGAAATTCACAAACCTCAAAATTGCAATAGCTTTTTTTGTCACCATGCCTCCAATCCCTGCCATCTCCTCATTTGGCAGTCCTTGACTTGGCTGCTGAGATGAATCTTTGTCTGATGGGACACCTTCATCTCAGTCACATCACAGAGGTGAGTCGTCCCAAAAATGAGTCATTTCATCCCTTATACGGAGAGACACAAAAAACCCAGTATGTCCCTCTCCCCCAAAACCTTTTCTTAAATAAACTCGACTGTTTTTAGACTCTTTTTTCATCTTAACTTGTGCTGCATAGTAAAAGCTGTTTGCGAGGGGATGGAGGCTCCTCTGTTACATGTTGGAAAGACAGGGAGGGCTGTGGAGGTGTCAGGGAGAAATGAGACAACAGCTTTCAGTCAAAGCTAATGAGAACAGAATGATGGTGTTGGTTGCTCACGAGACACAAGCTTTGATCTGCTCCTCAATAGCTTGAAATCTTGACCTGTAAGTACCTGTGCTATGCTCTCCCAGTTCTGCTGGAGCTGGAGTCCCTCCAGTCTAAAAGCAGGGAAGCTGCCTGGGAGGGCACCTTGTTTTGCAGTGGATGTGCTATCCAGTGTTCCAAGGTGTAGCTGCAGGAACAGGCTTCTGTGTAGGAGCTGGTGTTTCTAGTATGTGGGGTTGGATGGAAAGTGAGCACAACTGTACCAGTTCTGCATCCACTTGGTATTCCTGTATAATAGAATAGTGGAATAGTGAATAGTTTTTTCTGTTAATCTTTGTCCACAGCTTTTGTAAAGGAAAAGCAGGACAATCACCCAAACAAAATCCCTTGGGATTTTTCTTTTTTTTTAATGGCATAAAATTTAACCAAAAAAAAAAAGAACAGTTTGGTCTTCGCTGCTGAAATATGTGCAGACTCATGCACATGCACATGGCCTTGCAGACACATAAAGGTACAAGTGAGTAAATGTCTTGTCCTCCAGACATCTCTTGATCAAGCATTTGAGAACCTCTTTATTCATGAGTCAGGTGAACCTGACATGTCCTGGTTGGGATACTGGGCATCTTCTCTCCATTTTTAGGGTAAAGTAGCATGGAATTCCCCTTGTCTGTGCTACTTCCCTTTTCCTTCCAATGCCTCTGTAGTGCTGAGGATTGTGATTCCCATCCTGCACATGAGGTGCATTTGAGAACACACAACACACAAGGTGGTAAGTCTGTCTCAGGTTGTGGCAGTGCCAGTATTAACAGCAGGGACAAGGGACATGAATTGGACATGAATTGTGGTCTCCTTCACTTCTGATGCCATCCTGGGGCAGAATCTTTCCCTGCTTCCAACCCCTGGGGACTCCGGATAGTTCTGACTAAGTTAAGGCACCTGCCCATTTTAAATGAGTTCCTTTCAGAGCCAGCCCAGCTATTGCTTACTTTCTCTGCTGTGACTCAGTGAACCCCCATTTCACTCCAGTTAGATGACAAAACTGGACTAGGGGTGGTTCTTGCCAGTTTTGCTGCTGCACCCATGCTGGTGGGGCTGAGGGAGCTTCATTCTTGGCTCCATGGCCAAGGCTCACTGTAGCCCCTCACCAGCTCGTGCAGAAAGGCAGGGACTGCATCAGAACTTGGGAGAGCTTGCCACAAATGTGCTCTTTGCTAACTACAACATTCACCTCCTTTTAAAATATCGTGATTTGCAGCCTAATGAATGCAAAAATCCTGTCTTTTTGTCGTCATTTAATCCCTCTCTGTTTTTTGGGTTTTCCCCCTTTGTTCTTCTAGAGTATTTGAAGAAGAAGCCACTCAGGAGGGAAGTCTCTGAGGCCTACAAAAGACTGAAGAGCACCGTAGACAATTGCCTGTCCATGAGTGGCTACTCAGAAGTGAACCTTGGCAAACTCTTCACCGTCAGTATAGGAAGATCTGTGGGAGACTCCAGTAATGAAAGACAGTGATTGATTAAAAATGGAGGGAGCCTAGTGCCTTGTTTATCAGTAATGATCTCTTAAGCAATATTCTCTTTCAGTATGTACAATGATGTTTTAATAATCTTGTTTCTTTGGAGGAGGAAAAATGAGAGATGAAAACAGGATGTATGATTCTCGTGGACATGAAGTGTTCGAGGTGTTTTTATCTTCCTTTCTTTTCTTCGTTGAGAAACCAAGGTTATTAAAATATGGAGTAGTTGATTTTTGCAATATATTTTTGTTGTATATTTAGACCTATGAGGGAAAAGGGGGTGGGGGAATTGCTGCTTTAATTGGATAATTCCCAGTGAGAGTTGCTGGAATGTAAGTGATCCTAGACTTTGCTCCAGGGTATTTACTAGAGGTGCTCTCAGGAAGAGAGGTTAGTAGAGGTCTCAGTAGGAGCACTAATGTTTTGCCTTTTCACGGTTTATCTTCTTCCTGATCATAAACATACCAATTAAAAACAATACTAAACCTAAATGCATTTAAATGTCCTATTACCTTCTGAACAGAGGTAGGGATGCTTTACTTTGAAATTCATTAAAGAATGACTGAAACCTGGAGGTGCTAAAAATAGGGACCATCTTTTTATCAGGAGTCTTTCCAAGCATCTTTAAGCATAGTATTTTGCCATGTTGAAAATTTCTGTGTGGCTGTAAAGACATGCACATGAACAAAACCCTTTTCACACATACAGAGGATATAAATGTGTTTAATTTCTTTCCATGCAAAGTATTTGAAAGTAAGCAATCGATAGGGAGAAATATTTTTGGGATGGCATTGTAACCAATAACAGGGGAATGGAAAGCAGCAAATCATAGTTACTGTTCTGTAATAATTACTGTGTTGGAGGTTTTACAGTTTTTACAAACAAATTGTATTTTTCATTTACTACTAATAAAATGACAAGCAGATATGACAAGAGAATAAATTTGGGTACATGCTTTTGTACACAAAATATTGTTGTACTCATGTTCACTGTTAAGTTTGCAATGTGATATATTAATGTAAGGTTATAAAAATTTGCTTTTAAACAGTATAAAATGTAAAGTTTTTTCACACTTGAAGGAAAAAAATAAAGTTTTCTAGTAAAAGAGAATTTGATTCTGTGATCTGATGGTTGAGAATAGTTCATGCCAGATCATACTGTTGTGGACTTTTCCTGGTCTTCCAGAATTGCTTGTGTGTCTGTTTTTAGGATGAACAGCTATTAACAAAGGGAGCTTGAAGAAAGAGCATCAGCATGAACATGTTGGGCACTGTAAGGATACATGTGTCTGTTTGTGTTAAGAGTATTTTATGACATTCGTTTGTCCCTGAAGTGGCATTTGGAAGAGGCTGTGTCAGTATGGGTGGTGTCAGTTTGAACATGCCCGATCCACAGTCATCTTCCTAGCAACTTTTGGAGCTAAATCCTTTCATTTCTGCTCACATGGGATCACTACTGTGAGAAATGGAACCCACTCAGTCTGTGGTGTCATGCAGGTGTTGTCCCACCCTGGTGAGCTGTCGCTCCTTCCCAGTGTGTTTAGTTGGGCTAATACTGTAAAACAGACTTTACTTGGAGTCTTCTCTTGGAAAGAAGGTGTTGCTGCCAAGATGACATACTGAAGTTTCAGAACTTCTAAAGATCGTGGTTTCTTGTAATTTCACACAGGGATTTTTCGATTTTTTTGTGTCTAGCCCAATTAGGATTATGAAGATATTACTGATATTAACTGGGTAGAATGCCTTAGGAATGTGAAAAGTGTGACCTTCTCCTCCAAACATTAGGTATACAAATAAAAGGGATAGATATGGCATAACCTGACCCTGTGGCACTTGTATGTATCTGTATAATTACAGCTGAAGAGCCTGTTAATTTGCAAGTTTAGGGATGTTTAGATTGAACGAGAGTGTTGTGGAATGACTGTGTAGGGTGCAGCAGCACGGAGTGGCCCTGCCAGGGGCTGTTCCCCCACACACCGAGGCGGAGGAGCCGCGAGCGGCACAGCCCCAGAGCCCCCCCACCCTGGCCAGCCACGGTCCGGGGGGGTAGGGGATGGGAAATGAGGGCTTTTACCCCGAATGGAGGCTCTTTTTGATTCCTCTCAGCAAAGCTGGTCAGATCAGAGCTGAAGTCTTGGCAAGGAGTAAACTGGATTTTTTTTTCCCCTCCCTTCTCCCTCTCTAATCAGCTCTGGGCACCGTGCCTCGTCTTGGCCCCGCAGAAAGGCTGGGAAACGCAAAATCATCTTTATAGCATTTAATATTAAATGGAGCTGGTAAATGCTGCGCTGTAAATAATTTGGGAAACACTGAAGTTCGGAGGTTTGCGTTCTGAGGCTGGTCTGGCCTGAATCGCCTTCCCTTCCTTTCCCTCCTCGTATCCCCCTCCCCCACCCCGTGCTGTTAAAATTAAGGTTTGTGTTTATTTGTATTTATTTGCAGTTGGGGAAGAGGAGTGTTGATATATGGAGCCGGTGGCCAGGTTTCGCTGATGACATATGCGATATGAAAAACAATTCCCATCCGCAAACACGGTTGCTGCTGTGCCAAAATCCCTCTTTTCGCCGCCAAAGGCAGTTTTCTAAGGCCGAAGCAGAGCACATCTTCCCCTTCGAATCCATCCCCGTCTTCTGCAGAGCACCTTAAATGTGCCTTAATTGAATAGTTCTCCCGCACCCTCCTTATAGCAGTTTAATAGATTAACTCATCTGTGCCAGCTTCAAATTTCAGATTAAAATTCCTTCATCCCGAAGGCAGCATTATCAGGTTGTTGGAGGCTGTTTTCAAACCTTGGTTTTGAATAGCAGCGGCTCTGCATTAATTTAACCACTAAGCTAATAAGTAGGTTTCGTTTTGTTATGCTAAGCTTTATTGCTTTTCTTTTGATCAGAATGGTGTTGTTGAGCAAAGCAGCAGACAAGGCATTCTTTGATGAGGGAATTAGCGCTCTATTCTTCCTCTATTATTCATAGCACAGTGGAATATGTAAGTACCTGAGGGTGTCAAAGGAGAGCAGGCTCTATTGCAAAGTGTTCGCCTTGTTTCTCTCAATAGCTGACTATGAGATGATAAACCGCTTAATACACTGCACTAATTGGATGAGAGCAAAAAGAGATGGGAATTAAGGCACGGCGAAAGGAGAAAGTGCTACCAGCCTTCATTCACTCTTTCACCACTTTAACAGCACCAAAGGAGGCACAAGCTTTCTATAAGCAGACTAGGGGTTTTGTGCGGAGATAAAATGAACCTGTTAGTGGATTCAGGTAATACACTAATTATTGCACAGTATAAATACCACTACTGGTTTTATAACACGGAGGTAAACTTCTTTTGAGAAGGTTATAGGATTGCTTGGCAGCAGTATAGATCCTAATAAGGGACCAGAGTAATAACCCCCTGGATTAACAAAATTGCTGCTTGCAGAAGTATGATTCGGGCTTTTACGAAGATTTCAGCAGAATGAATAAAAATGACTGAATGACATTTCTTAATGCCTAATGGCTTGATAATGATTCCCTTTTCTTTAAGGCAAAAATGTATATTTCAGGCTGCACTGCTAATAACGTCCAGGGAACAAGCCTTATTTTTCCCATAAATTTTTTTTCGCGCCTATGGTGGGTTTTTAGAACTCAAAAATACGGCTGGGGGCGGGCGGGGTTGGGGGTGTGGGATGTGAAATGTGGGATGTGGAGGGGGGAGCTGCGGGGAAGGGTCGCAGCGGGCTCCCACGCGCGATGCTCGCTCCAGCGGCGCTTCCCGGCCGGTGGCTCCCGGAGCCGGGATCGCCCCGCGGAGCCGCCGGCCGGGCGGGGCCGGGCCGGGCCGGGCC
>VZRO01006318.1:7691-18606 GCA_013397915.1 Daphoenositta chrysoptera
GCAGCAGCACCATCCTCCTACACCCATCCCTGCAGCAGCACCATCCTCCTGCTCCCATCCCTGCAGCAGCACCATCCTCCTGCTCCCATTCCTGCAGCAGCACCATCCTCCTACACCCATCCCTGCAGCAGCACCATCCTCCTGCTCCCATCCCTGCAGCAGCACCATCCTCCTACACCCATCCCAGCAGCAGCACCATCCTCCTGCACCCATCCCTGCAGCAGCACCATCCTCCTGCTCCCATCCCAGCAGCAGCACAATCCTGCTCCCATCCCTGCAGCAGCAGCCCCCAAGGTAGGAGCTGTTGCCAGCACTGCGGCTGCGGAGAGGAAGCGCTCCAGCCTGGGGCTGGAGCAGGTGGAGGAGAACCTGCAGGGGCCAGCATTCAAAGCAACCTTGTCAAGCAGCACGCACCTGCCAGCAGCGGCATGCCCTGTGCATCTCCTCCGTGCGTGATCCGACATGCCCAGTGTCAGAGCAGGATCAGGAGCTGAGATGTGGGCACGCATTCTCAAGCGATGATTCCCTCTGACCTCCTCCCCTCTCACGTGATGCAATCGCTTGAGAGTCTCGCTGTTCCAGGCTTCTGGCAGTTCAGAGGTCTGCAAAGGGTTGAGCCAGACTTGTTTTGTATTGCGGATGGAATACATCTGGGACAATGGTTAAAATGAGACCTCTCTGTCTGCAAGAGTTGGAGGATTTTACCGGTATGGAGGGCTTGTATCTATGTCCTACGTGAATGGAATTTCTGGAAGAGTAAATGGGCTGTCTGTTTTCCAGTCAGAGGCTTGCTGCTTTTTACTTGTCTTATTCCAAGACACTATTTTTTAAGAAATGTATTTGGTCCAGCGAGTGCACTTGGGAGCCTTCACCCATGTCCTCACAGCCACTGTGCTCAGCTGAGCCCTTTCACAGCAGGGCAATGTCCTGTGCCAGGCACCGTCTACAACACAACACTCTAGTAACTATTACTGCATGAAGCAGACACTCAAGCAGGAGCATTTATGAATAGAAACTGCACTGTCCAAGTACGAACCATGCATGGAGATGGACCACTCAAACAGAACAGAGTGCTGGTGTAAATTTTTTCCCTTTCCCCCATACTAGTTGCAACCTTTATTCATTGTCATTATGGTTCAGTAGGTAGAAGGGCTTTGGTGGTCCTTTCCAGAATAAGAACACAAAAAAAATATACCCTCACTCCTCCCAAATAATCTTTCATTGTCTTTAATCAAAATTTTCCTATGTGCAGAAGTGTAACAAGAGTTATTTCCCTCTCAGAGCCAACCTGAGCATTAAGTAGAACTCAGGTGTTGTAGAAACCACATCTTGGCCCTGTACAAGGGCTGAAATTCATTCAGTACTGTGCTGTGCACAGTCCTTCAGGAAGAAAGTCAATATAAGGAATAAAGAACTAGGAGGGTAGAAAGCATTATCCTATATATGTACCTGATTCCACTGTCTTCCCTGTTGGCCCAATATTACAGCAGAGGCAGCTTATCCAGCTAGAAAACAAGCTGGCTGCAGGACTAGCCATAGAGAAGATACTGTGAGAAGAACCAGGATATGAGAAACTGCCAGAGCTAAATGGGAATAAGTTATGTGCCTAAAACTGTCCCCAGAAGAACAATAAATCTTTCAAGTTTGGAGGACTTTCTATTATAGAGGACTTCATTGCTCAGATTTGTGAATGTGACTGTTTCAGCTGAGGACTTTGCATGTCGCAGGTGGCCTATGTTGGTTTCAGTGGTTTTTTACAGGTGCCTAAAAGAGGATTTGTGAGTTCTGATATATTGCCTCCCATATGTGAGACAATGCTTAGTGTTACAGAAAGATATTACTTTTTTTGCCATGCGTTCCAGTTCATGTGTAATGTCCCACAGTCAGTTTTAAATTCATTTACACATGCAAATTGCATAAATGGTTGATCAGTTACCAGACTTGTGTGCTCAGGTGGGGGATTATTTTAACATCTACCTCAACTTGTGTGGATGCAGTGTACCTTACCAACACAGAATTTGCATAGTTTTAAGAAATAAAAATGTTCTGGGAGCAGGGAAAGTTCTACTGACTTTCTAACTCTATGGCTGTGTAATATCTGCCTTTCTGTGGAGCTGAGTTTAAAAGCTGGATCAGGTGTGCTGGAATCTCTTCTCCCACCAAGTCTGTTTAAAACCAGGCATAAATGGTGTAAAGAGACTGACCAAAAAAGGCAGAGAACTGGATATGCAGCTTTGAAATTAGCTCAGGAGAATATCAGAGTCATTCTTTCCATTGTTATTTGAATGCCCTCATTACTGCATGGTACAGTGTATTCTTTGGAAAAGGAGTGCATATGGGGGAACAGATTGGACAGTGTTACAGTCTAAAGTTATTTGCTATTCAGTCTGCAAGGTACAACTGAAAACATAATTCACTGCAGGGACTAACTGGAAGGTGCGTATTGCTTGTGTGTGCATTGGCAAGCTGTCAGGGTGCTGCTGTGAACTCTTCCTTAACCCTGCTCCCTGCTCCTGAAGTGGGCACTCAACTGTCCTGAAAAGCCTGTGCTGAACTGCACAGGCACACATGAAAAGACCACCAGGTTGTTTGATCTGCCTCCTTAGCAGTGCTAGATCCCATCTTTTATATTATACGAGGCCTTTTTACTTTTCCTTTCTTTCTCTCTCTGCATCACTGTTTGAAGATATCCAATCCTTCTGTCCACACAGGACCAAATTCAAGCTTTATGTCTAAACCACGATCAATGTAAACAATATTAGATTTCTAATATGGAGCACTGCCAGACACAGAGGAATTCTCCACACAGTGGAGACCATAAGGAAAGGTTCAGATTTGAATTGGATCTTAAAACTTGGGATCTCTTTTCAAAAACAGATGAGTTGGCATCAAGGTTAAATGGAGAAAAGACATTTTAGTTTAGTCACCCCAGATAGAAAAGCCAACTTTTTTCTGGAAAATAAAAATGATAGCTGGAGTATCATGTGGCCCTGTTGCCCACAACACGGTCAGCAAAGGCCTCCCATGGCAGGCAGGCTGCACAGCTCTTCCTGTAGGCTCCATCCCACCCTTTCTTCCAGCGCCCAGCCCACGGCAGCAGCAGCCTCCCCACTGTGTCTGGCCACTGAGGCACCACAGCAGCTTTTCCCACTGTTCTGTACTAATGACAGATATCAAAATCCCCTCTCTGCTTTACTTATGAACCTCAGCAATGTCCTTACCACACTGCTCTGTTGACAGCTGTCAGATTTCCACATATTATCATGACAATAGATATTCCAGCTGTAATCTCATGTTTTCAAAGCAGCATGCCCTACAAGCAGTCCAGGTAGAAAGAGAGGCAAAGGAATTTAATCTCTCTAAATGTCATACAAGGCATCTGCATGCTCTGATAGAGAGCTGCAAAATAACTCACTTCCCACTGCTGGGAATAGATATTTGTTAGTTATGACATAATTGTGTAACTAGGGCTTTTCCCAGGAAAGAAAGAAAGGAATTAGAAGGAAATTTGGGAGGCATGTCTTCAGTTGATACATGCAGGTTTATTGATCTTGTCCAAAGTGCTTGTAAAAGACTAGTGTTGAGACAAGCCCAGAACTAAATGAGGCCTTCTTTATTGAGCAAGGCTGCTGTATTTGCACTAGACAGCACAGCAGAAGAAAGACTTCTCTAACAGCTCATTTATTTATCTGGCTTAGACATTACTTATTTGTCATGTTTTAATAGCTCTGTGTCGATTATCAGTTCCTTTATTCAAAATGGAAGTTGCCTTTGTCATCTGTTTATAATAGACACACATTGAAATAACATACAACACAGTTAATGTCAACTGGCAGGTTCTGACCACTTCTGGCTAGTGAAAGCAGCACATTTCCTTTAACCCAGCTATGGAAAATTATGGTTTTGGTAGGGTAGAGGCAGATGTCGTGTGATCTGTTGTAGACCTAGTACAATAATTTCAGCAAGGCAGCCCAAGCTTGTCCATGAGCTTGTGACACAGTGGCAGCAATGCAAGATTGTAAACTCCAGACTACTTTTAGACTTATCTTGGAAGAGGGGGAGTGAAGGGGTGGGGGAGTGTAGTTTCTGCAGGACACATTTCTGCACTCAGATAAGGGCTGCGGTAATCAAATCTCTCTTACGAAAATTAAGGGCTTCAGGCTTCTTGGTATATTGCCAGGGCAACCTTTACTTGGACAAAATGCTGCTGCTCCTCCTTCCCCTGTGAAAATTTCATCACAAAAGATGATGATGCAAATTGCTTTACAGGATCACAGACACACCTTTATTAACTCTGATTGTCACTGAATTGCAAAAGACTGGGGATGAGAGTAGGGAGTAGTGAAGCAAGGGTAGAATATGAAGCCCAGCCTGGAGAATCTTTATTGTTACAAGTATCTCACAAGTCAGTGAGAGTTCATGGCTGCTGATCTGAATGAGTGTTTGCAGATTGGTCCCATTATTTGCATACACTTCCTTGTTCCAAAGAAATCTTGCAAAAGACACATGCAGGGAAAGTACTGAATTTTCAGTCTTGACTGAAGCAATGCCATCTGCAGAGTTCACCCATCCGATTATTGACTTGATCTTATAAAATAAATGAACTAGCCCATTTAGTTTTTATTTCCTCCTCCTCCCTTTTTTGCCTCTCTTTGGCAAAAGAAATAACTAATATTCAAAGGAAATGAGTTGTGAAACCTCTAACAGGCTGCTAACCATTAGTTTCTATAACCCATGTTGGCAATGTGGTATTCAGCCTGGGGTTTTCAGCCTCAGATGGTCCTCTTGAATGATCAAAGAAGCTTGGGATGTTCACCTCTGTTTGGATGCCCTTAGAGAGCACCACAGCTCTTTATCTTCGTGGGGTCAGTGTTCCCTCCTCCATATTCTTCGCTCTCTCTCTCCCAACTGCTTCAGAGATTTTTGCAGATGTACAGGTGTAGTCAGGAGTTGTCTATTCTTATGCTCTCTGCCTTCCCTCAACTCTGCTTCCTGCCAGGTCTCCCCCACACCTCATTGTTGGCACCATTGTGAGTCTGACCTGAGTTACCAGGACTTCCCCAGGAGCTCCCAAAGGAGAGCAGCAACATGGGCAATTTGAGTCTGCTTCCATTCACTCACTGTTTCTTCACTTTCCCCAGACTTTGTTCCAGTTGTGAGACAGTGATGAACAGAGCACTGCTGAGGTGGTACACAACAGGAGGAAAATATCCAGCATCTGACTTGCTTTTCCACCTCAGTCATGGGTTATCTTGCAATTGACTGTGACCATGCACACACACATCCCTACAAAGTCACTGAGAGCCAAGAGCATGGTGCTCACCATGAGACCTGGAAGTTAGAACCTGCAGGCAGCTTCTGTGCTTAGAGCAATGACAACAGTCCTGCTGTTGACTGAGGCACTAGACCACGTGGATTTTTTTCTGATGTTCTAACTCAAGTCACTTTTGTGCCAAGTTACCTCCCAAGAGTCATATCTCCAAGTCACCTGGATTTGCTTGCTACTTTTACACTGAATTTTGGCATGTGGGAGGCGCCACTGGAAGGCAGTAACGCTGAAACCCACGTTCCTGCAAACTCTCTTAACACCTCTCCTGGTCTAGGAGGGTAGAAAGCCTAAGTTAAAAGGCACGAACAGCTTTGCAGGCCCTTCACTCGGAGGACAGCTGTGGGTGTCAGTGCTCAGCCTGTGCTGCCTTCTTTCCCAATACCACACCTGCCGGAGGAGGGATCGCAAAGAAGCGCGTGACAGGCTAAGGGGCTCTGCAGGTTGACTATGCCAGGAACCCTTGTCTTCTTCCAAAACTCCTTTAAACACACAAGGGAGAGGCACATGCACAGAGACTGCGTGGGCCATGACCTCTCTTTCATTCCAGGATACCAAGCACAAAAGCAACTAGTGTCCATAGGAAACAAAAATCTTAAAAATCCATGCTCCTTTAACTGCATGTAGCCAACTCTCTCACTTACTTACTCAATCTTTTCTTTCCCTAGATAAGACCCAATCTAGCCTCACAAGCTGTTGCTGCAGGGTTTGGAACAGAAGAACAGATGATAAAAATATGATCCTTTTCAATGTTTTTTTGGTGTATAGCTGTCTTCATTTGTTATCCACGAGGCTCTATTCACCCAAGAGGGGGAAAAAAAAAAAGCCAGCAACCTTCCCTCTGCTTTCCCTCTGCCAAAATTAATGTGCTGACTTTTTCTCCATAAAGGGAAGAGATAGGTGGGAACAGAACAGCTCTTCCGGCATGTTGACTAACAAAATGTGAGTGCTACACACCGTGCATGGAAGGGAGCCCAGTGTGGATTTGGGAGCTGCCCAGTCACATACAAGGCCCTTCATTGCACAACCTGGCACACAGACACGCAGCTGTGCAACCCAGCGGGGAGACGGGGGAGGCTATGAGCTCCTTGAATTCTCCCCCTGTAACCCTGCACTGTCACATGCAGGCAGTAACACTGGAGAAGGTATGCACTGCATGCACTGCACGACACCAGATTATAAAAGTTAAATTAAACTGGTTTGGGAAACAAGTCTCAGGGCGATGTGCAAACATCCGTCCATATTACTATACACAAATAAAATTTAATTCCTTCTTAATGACACAAAAATAAGACTTGACAGTGATGTTTTACATAACAAAATAACAGATTGTTGCATATTCAGTGACTCTGTTACCATGGTGCTCAGCTATCCTTGAGCATATTATCTAGAAGAGTAATGTCCTCCGGGTATCATGGTGGTAAAAGCCAGTCCAGGACTGACATTGTACAAATCAGTCTTTTTTTGTGGAGCTGTATTCTGAAATGCTTAGATCACTGACATGAATGTCAGCATGAAGGACTGCCATAAAGCTTTTGGCACTACCAGTGAGGTCACGGTGGAACAGAAAGAGAAGGCCAGAGTATTTATTTTTAAAATATTTTGAAGGAAAATGTGTTTCCTCATCCAGTGACTGCTATGGATGGCTGAGGAACAAGGCAGTCAAGGAAACAGATGCAGAAAAACTGTTGAAATACCTAGACTTCTTCCTGATGAAGACATTTCTCTTGAGCACTGCAGGTATCTCAGTGAAAAACAGATGAGCCAAATGCGTATTTTTCCTTGAACATATTACAGCCATTCCACACAGGTATTGTACTCATCACCAGTTATTCATTAAGCAGCATGACTAACATCTGTCATGTGGTGTTTGTTCACTCATTATCTGTCCATGGGTGAAGAAGTCTGTTGCAGTGGTATGCAGGTTGTTTTGGTAAAGGTTTTTATTAATTTCATTATGATTTACAATGTGTTACTGTACATTCAGGGCATAAAATGTGCTTTGTGTAAATACTTAAGCCAAAAGGTATGAACAATCCCATGGAGAATTTTTGAACTTTCCACAAATGCCTCATATAAAATTCTGCATCATCTGCAGACCATCCTTACCCTCTCTGTGTGCACTGGACTGCATCAAAGAAGCCAAACTGCTCATGATAGTCACGACAGTGCACCCCTCAACTTAGTTAAACCATACATGGCTAGATGCAAAGCACTTGAAGGCAACGTTGGAGGTGTCTAAATTTCAACAGTTAAAAAAAAATGAAAGATGCAGAGTTGACAGGCATGGAGAACAGTCATCAACCAGCCAAAAACAGACTTCTAAGAGAAAAATGGCAGAGGCTTGAAGAGAGGCTCATAGTTCATACTCAGTATAACATGCAGTCTTTGCCACTACATGACAGGTTTCTTTTGCCCAAATAATGTCTTTTACTTGCTCCATCTAAAACATTTTCTGACATTTATTCATTCATTTCAGGCTGCTCTAGGAAACATCTGTACAGCAAATGTGTCTTAGACATACAGCTTGGATGAAAGAGATTTCCTTTTGGACTGGACAGCCTGAAATAACGTCCTATGCAAATAATACAAATGATTGATACTTGTGGTATTGCTCACCACAGTGCTTTCTGCTGTTTCTCCCTTGATTTTTAATGAGATTTAAAAGCCTGTGAGTGAATAACCCCAGCCTTTTCATTAACTTAGCTAGCGTGAAAAGCTGTGGGGCCTACGTGGCAGGTGCTGTCGTTTGACAATAGGGGTACTGTTTAATCCAAGGGAAACAAAGAGGAGAAAAGGGCCATGAATAAAAGGATATGGGATCTTTTCTGAGGTCAGGAGAAGCATTTTAGATCAGGAGGTGCAAAGAGAGGCCAGCTACACAAAACATTCCTTCTTGCTGTACTCACTTGGCCAGCAGCATAGAAGTATACCTTGTAATTTGTTCTGAAAAGACAATGGAATCAAAGTGAAACATCTAAGTGCTTGAAGTTTGTTGATACTCAGTGGATCACCTCTACTTGTAGGAGTAGCTGGTTATGGTTCCTTGGGGAATAAACTATTCTTCTGGATGTTGCTCCTTACCAGGCTCACCTCTTTTAAACTCGGAGAAACACAAGGAGACAGTCTAACAAGTGCAATAGCATTTCAACACAGGGAAGAATGGTATGTGATTTACAGGTTTGTTTGTTTTTAAACACCGACTGACTCAGCTACTGAGAGTACTAATTATGCAATCAGTGATTGGGAGTTTAGAGTGAAAAGTAGAAATGTTGATTCAGAATCACAAACTTTCTGTAAAATGCCTGAAAGTGTTTTTGCTCTTGTCTGTGCTCTGTAACCACACTGGGTTCAGGGTCATTCGTGTCATTCCTTGTGCCTTTAAGATACCATTTCAATGTATAAATGGGCCTTTAGAGACTTAAAGACAGATGGAGAAGAGTACAGTTTCAAAATTTAATCAAATACCTTCCAGTTACGAAGCACAGATGTTCAGGGTCAGGAACACACAAGCGCAGCGTTGCTGTAACGTGTCAGGCTACTGCTGCTGCTGTCGGAATAACCTAACCACTTGCAGGTGACTCAGAAGAAGGTGCAAGAGCACCGAAAAGAAAATTATATCATAATTTACCTACTGAAAGTTCTTTAATACTTTCAGTCACTTGCCGTAAATACTTACATACCCTTACGATTTTTAACTTTACTTTTAAATCAGGGAGTGAGACAATGACAGATGCTCACATTACTACTTTATGTGGCCAATGGCTTTTCAAGTTTTGCAAAGGTCTTGGGCCAAGTGATAACACCTGGGAATAATTTTCATGTAGTAATTGTGCATCATGAAATTCTTCTTTTCCTTTTAATTAAAAGGAAATTATAGCCTTTCAACTTCATGAAGCATCGCCCATTTTTGCCTTAATAAAAAAGGTTAGCAGAGGTTTTTTTTACGACACTCATTTTAAAAATGTTTATTGTGATGCTTTTTTCCTGCTATTTCCTCTACCGCATATATTTTTTTTTAACTACTGCAGTTTGAAAATCTGTTTTTCTTCTTAACGTTTCCTTTAAATAACTGGGAAATCCCATGCAAAGACTGATCACTTAACGTGCTTGTGGATTTTGTGGTTTCTCCAGTCCTGCTTTTAGGCTGCCAGGAACCTCTTGCAGATGTATTTTTATTGAGCACTGTATACATTAGTAGGCAAGGACTGCTTAAGGGCCATGTGATTTCCTGGGGGCAATCTCACATGAGCATCCATTGGGCATGATTCAAAGTTTAATACAGGTATCTCCATACACCTTCTAACCAAGGCATGTTCCTCTGCCTTGCAGGTGCTCTCCTTTTTGTTTTTGCATACTATCTTGCATATTCTCTACTTCTTTCCCATTCTCCTCCATTCCCCCTCTTCCCATTTCAACTGTGTCTTCACAGGCTTATCTTAGCCTTTTAATTTGTATACGCCAACTGAGTACCTATACACACCAAACCTCTTAGTGTTGATGCAGTTGATGTGAAGAACTCTGCTTCCTGAGTGTTTATTTCCTGTTGTGGGGGCTGGAAAAAAAGAAGTTACCCCCACAAAAACTATGTTTATAAGATGAACCGTGTCCGCACCAGAAGCACTCTGACAGAGTACATAAAGCATCGCTGTAACCTCTCCCTGGCCATTTAACCCCATTTCCAGCCCCATCTGAACACAGAGGGACGTGGGCTTCTGAGTGCTGTAAGCGGCTCCTGGAGAAGGCTTCACAAACAGGGAAGCTTCTAGAGAGCTTCAGCCTGGAAGATGTTTTGAGCATCTCACGGAAAATCACTACTCGGTCATTTTTCGGTGTCTCCTCCTCCCTCTCAAACACACAGACAGCGTACATAGCAATTTTTACTGAAGGTACCAGAGGCACGAAAGAAAGGGCTATGTAGTTTCTGCTCCGAATGATCTGTAATGCCCACGTGTGGGCGTCTCGGGGAAGGGGTGAGATCTGCAGACAGACACCTTCTTTACTCCTCACAGCTCCTGCTCACCTTCCCCCCACGCTTCCCCGCATCCAGGAAAGCCACAGACCTCGTTTCACAGCCTCCCGGCGTCGAAAAGGAGCAATTCCGCTGAACCTGCCGGCATGAGGGAACAAGTAAAACAAAACTGAGCGACGTTACCCCTTCCTACCCTGACTCAAGGGAAAACAGGGAGGGGAAGGCACAGCGGGCTGCGGGCGCAGGGACCAGCCGCGCTCGAGGGGAGCAGGCCGGGGCCGCGCTGCCCTCTCGGCCCCACACCGGCTCCCGCCGGGCAGGGCGGGAAGAGCGGAGGTCGCGGCCCCGCGCCCCCTCCCCCGGNGCCACAGCGCCGCATGCGCGGCCGGGGGAGAGAGGAAGCGGGAGAGCACCAGGTTCAAATCGCTGCTCTGGAGGGAGGGGAGAAAACCGGGGGAAGGAGACAGCCCTGGGGGAGTGGAACGGAGCAAAGCAGAGGAGGGAGGAGGAGGAGAGAGAGTGGGAGGGGAGTGTAGAAGGGGAGTGTGGAAGACTCTAAGGGAACGCGGCAGAAGCCGGGAGAGGCGGTACGGCGCACGGCCGGGGTAGGCAGAGGT
>VZRO01006318.1:19074-30909 GCA_013397915.1 Daphoenositta chrysoptera
GCTGAGGAACCAGCCGCGACCCGGCACAGCCCGACCGTGTCTGTGCCTTCACAAAGCCCGCTGCCGAAAAACTGTCCCTCGAGCGGGAGCGCAGGGAAACCTCATCATCGTTCCTAACTACTTAATGATGGTGCCCTGAAACGGGTCCGCGCTGCCTCCTCTTTCCCCCAAGTGCTAGAGGAGCTGGGGGTGAGTTCAGCGCTGGCCGGCCGGCCCCGAGGTGCCCGCCCGGGGCGCGCTCCCGCCCGCTGCTCAGCCCGGCTCCCGCCCGTGAATGCGGCTCTTGTTTTAGCGCCCAGGCTGGTTCCTTCTGCCTCAATGGATGTTGTGTTAAGAAGGAGGGAAGGTGAAGCCAAGTGTCTCGATCCTCTTCTGTTTGGTCTGCTTTTCGTCCCTTTCTCTTGTTTTGTTTGTTCCCTTACTACATGCTGAAGAGATACCCGGGGGTCCCGGAGGTCAGTCGGGGTAACTGAGGGAAAGGGTGCACGGCTCGCACGCAGGGATGCTCGCAACTCCTGAGCTGTTAACCTCTAGGAGCCTGACTTCTTTCCAAGCCATAAGGAATGGATAATCATCCTGTCTCACTCATCTGGCAGAATGCCTCTTCAAAACTAATTATTAATCTATAGCATGTATTAATCCGAGAGCAATATAAACTTGGTTAGTGCCTTTGTATGGATCCGTTAAAATGTGGCGAACAATGGTGAACTACCAGAAACAGGCTGCCCAGATATGTGGGGCTCCAGTGGTGAGAATGTTTATACCGAGTAGATTTTCCTGTTCATTATGTTTTGGGTTTTTTAAGAAAAATTGTTTTACTTTTAAATTCACTAAAGGTCAATTAAAATGCTAAAATACAGAAGAATGGCAAAGTGGCTCATTAGTTTTCTTGGTGTAATCGATATTGTGCAAGCTTAGAAGAGTGTAGGTTCTTGATCCCAAAAGTTTGTGGTTTAAGTTTCCTTTCTTCAGTTGGTGGCTGCCGTCTGTCTGCTTCAGATAGCAGAGCTTTCTGGTGGTAGTGTCCTTATTGTTACGGTCTTAGTGCCCTGTTAAGTGTGTCTTTGTGGTATACAGTGGAACAGGTGGATGGAGGCTTGAAACCATAAAGGGATGTTGGAAAATGAAAGACATGCTATGTGTTTGGAGTATGGTTTTGCTGTTCTGGAGTCTTAATGAAATCTTACTCTAGGTTATATCCCAAATCTGTTTTAATGTCCTCAAGAAAAAACCCTTGTTTGGATTGGGATGGGCATTAAGCCTGGTGTGCTTAACTTGCTGCAGACGTAATGCAGAATCTACATTCTGCCTCAATTTAGGATGAAAATTATGTTGGTATGAGGGAATCACTAGGGGGTTTATGTTTGTTTTCTCCCATGATGCATATCACAATTAATCCTGAAGTGGCAGAAAGTTGTGGGGTTTTTTTGGTTTTGTGGTATTTTGTTGTTTTTTTTTTTCTTGAAATACAAGATGACAGTGATAAAATGTGGAGGGCCTTCCCTCTTAAACGTCTGTTAGCCTCTGTCAATAGTCTTATATGTGGTTTGAGTTTTCCTTCTGTGCTTCTTCCAATCATATCCTACTTTTCATGTCCAGTCTTGAGGGTCTGATGATCCCTCATAGATACTCTGTTGTCGTCCTAAGCTCAGGTTAGCTCAAATGTAAATGCCTTTATTTCACTCTTACTGGTAACTGGAAACTTTACTGCCTGCTTTCTTTTTGACTTGTAGTTTTGTGCCTGCTCTTACTCAACTTCTATGTAGGAAGTGATGGAAAAGAGGGTAATGTCACTTCTGACAGAGGACGATGGCAGGGTGAAATCTAACCTAGCTGATGGGGGGAATCATGTAAGGACATCAGGATTCTGTCCTGAGTAAGCTGTAAAGTGTATCAGGAATAGTCTTTGTAGTTGTCCTTTCTCAACCACTCAATGCTGCTTCTGTTGGGTTCTGCAAAATCTTTAAGTATCGCTAGCATCTCTGTCACAAATCCTGATTATCCTCTTCTATTATTAAACCTCAAAATTCATTATCTTGTAATAAATCCAGAATGCTGCTGATTTGAAAATGGGCTTTTAACACCTCCCCACCCATCCTCATCCCTATTTCTGCCTTGTTCCTCTGAGCCTCTTCCTCTAGCTTCTTCCATGGACTCCCTAAACTTGTTCTTGGGATTTTGCATAGTTTAATTAATTTCTCTGCTGTTGTGTCTTTTTTTAATAGGTGTTTTAATCTTGAAGCCTTTTCTTTCACTCTGTTGTTGGTCTCCCCTGATACTCATGTGACTTTACAGAGCCATGTTGAGCTTTGCTGTTACTTCTCTGATGTTCTATTTAAGACCCCCATTTAAAACACACTGGATAAAGTTCTTCAGCAAATATCAGCAACTGTAGAATTTTAAATGGGTATTAGTAAAATGCAAGGATGCCAAGAAATGTTCAAGTTGAACTAACAATACCAATTTTGTTTCCAGAAGCAGCCTGAAAGGTGACAAGGACTGACTTATTCAGAGACTGGTCTCTCTGCTGCCCTTGTTCCCCACCCAGGTTAGCTTGTGTGTTCCTTTGAGCCTAACGCTAGCTGTAAGTGCAATGGAAACTGCGTGGAATGACTACAAAGCTAGATTTGTAGCGCTGATCTTGAGCACTTAAAAAGACAAGTAGGTAATCAGCACAGATTCTCAGCTCATTTACAGACCGGTATCTCTGTACCAGCAGTTCAACTGACTGTTAAGTGGGCTGTATTCAGTCAAATACTGTCTAAAGTTTATATTCTGTAATAAAAATTTCACAATGTATTCCAGTAGAAATACACCACAATAAATGTTTATTGAAATATGTTCAACACACTCGCAGAACTTACAAGCTGAGTATTGTAGGATATGCTAAAAAGAAAACCTTTTCCTTCCATCTTGAGAAATGCCTAAAAATAAACTTGCTTAAAAGCAACTTTTAGGAATCTCTTGTGTGAAGAATCCATTTGCTTGTGATTGTTGAGAGTACCATATTACTTACCATAACTGTACGAGGTAAAGAAAGTACTTAAACACTTCTTGGAGTAATGCTGCATAGACAGACCCTGATCTTAGAGGTTACTCACCCTGGGCAGTGTATAGGCTGGTCTCTGCCTGTCCATGTTCTTCTGGGTAGAGCTGATTGCTCAAATGTAAATGTGGCTGAGATGCCCCATTATTCATATTATTTAAGCCTCCAAAGACTCTCAACCACAACTGTGTATTGACACAAGAACTTCGTAATCTCCCATCTCTGTACAATTACTTTGGAAGAGAAATGTCTCATAACTCTTTGGACTATATGCAAAAATTAACATTTTTAGCACTAATTTTACTATACCATATTTATCATCATTGTAGAATCTTAAAAGTAGTGTAACAGCTTTGTCTGTTGATAAAAGTCTATGGCTTGTCATTGCCACTTGTGTCAGTGGCCCTAAATCCTGGGACTCTTCAGGAAGGGCAACAAAGCAGGGATCCACAGTGATGACACCTTTATCTACCCTGCTGGAGGAGGGAGTTCGGAAGACTGAGACAAATATAAGGTGATTCAGTCATTTCCCTCTTCTCCAGTTCCTTACTTTTACTCTTTATTGCTCCATCCCGGTTGTGAAACATCGGCTTAATAATAAAGGAGCTATTCATGCAAGGAGGTGCCCTCTTGACCCTCGTGTCTATTCACATGAGCAAAGGTTTGCCTACCCTGGGCCATGTCTTATTTACCAGGAAATCTTTTACTGGCCCACCAGAGTCACTGAAAAATGAAATGCTTCCCATTGATAAACATCAAGGCAGGTGAAAAGAAAGGGAAGAATTTGCAGATGAGTGAAAATGGTTACTTTGAAAACAGCAATAAAATGAAAAGAGAAACTGCTGGCTGTGGTTAGGGGAGGCAGACAAACATACTGAGTATGATGTCTCTATTTGAAAAGCATACAAGACTCTACACAGGCCTGAGATACAACTTTAGAAACCTAAACGTTTAGACTTAAAGCCCAGTGCTGTGAACAAACATTTTAGAAGACTTTTAAGGATAGCTGCCGGGATGTACATGGCACATGGTTTATGCTAAAGGAAATAACAGTTAAGTGGATTAATAGTAGTTTCTCCTCTAATGTTTTTTAAAGTGTCTTCACCTTTCACAAGTACCTACAGGTGCATTTGCAGGATTTTGGTTTGTGTTTGAGGATGCTGAAGCTTGCTTCTATATTTGAATATTCTTGGAATTTGTCTTAAATTGTGAAAATTTAAGCATATTCTCTGTTTCTGAACATTGTTTCCCACATTACTTTGCTTTCAAGCTGCTACCTCAAGGTTCAAATCTATGTGCATTACTTTTGAGAGAGTCTGCAAACTAGTTTTCTTGAAAACTTGAACTAGGTTTTCAGTGCTCTTTGTTCAACATTTAACAGAAATGATGGCTTTTGCTTAGGCTTTGTAGAGTGATTTGGTTTTCAGTGTAAAGTTAATAGGGGCACCTTTTCATAATATTTTCCCATTTTTTGTGCTTTTCAGGAGATGCATAATGAGATTCTAGACTTACTTGGGTTTGTTTGTTTGCCCTTTACCTTCCTGATCCCTTCCATTGAAGATACTGAAGGTGGGGTGGATAAATAGGGGACTGAATTAATTATCTGGACTGCCAGTTGACTTGTCCCTTTCAAGACTAAGCCTTTTTCACAGGCTGAACAAAGTAAAGCTGAGCATATTTCAGACAAGGACAAGTGACTGTCAATGAAACAAAGTTGTTAACTACTTCTAATATCTTCAATAAAAAAAAATTGACAGTGGAAATTAAGGCTTATGCTTGTGAAATAGGTATTCCTAGATTTTTCATATTTATATCTTTAATTATGCATCCTCTAAGTTCAGCAGGTATGAACTGAGATGAAAATATGGGACCACTGTCCACGGTTGACTAAGATGTCTCAGACTGTGAGTTATGGATATTGCCACTGCAACATTAGGAGAAAAGAATTGAGGACAGGCAGCACAGAATCATTTAGGTTGGAAAAGAACTCGGAGATCATAGAGTCCAACCTTTGACCAAACACCAACTTGTCAAGTGGACCCTGGCACTGAGTGCCATGTCCAGTTGTTTCTTGAACACCTCCAGGGATGGTGACTCCACCACCTTCCTGGGCAGTCCATTCCAATGCTTAACAACCTTGCTGTGGAGAAATTCCTCCTGATGTCCAGCTGCATTACCCCACAGCTTTTCTCTGTGTGTTTCTACACATAAAACCAAATGTAAGAAGGCATGCTTTTCTGTTGTGTTTTCTTTTTTTTTCTTTTTCCCTGTTTAACCATTAAATTGTTTGAACTTTCTTGGAACATAGTTAAACAAAGCTGATAGTGCATACACTGCAACTCTCTGCTGATGGAGCAATAGCAATCGATCAGAAGCTATAATTTTCCTGCTATGGGCTTTTCCTTTTTCCTGTTATGAACTTAATCCTTGAGTGTTCCTAGTATGCTGTCCTTCTGTTACCTTAGAACTGAATGTTTGTGTTATCTTATATGTTACCTTCTGCAACTAGGTGTGTTTTTGGCAAGCTCTGCTCTAGAGACCATGGCATGCAAGTAGTTTTGCAAGTTATCAACAGCTTGTTGTAAAAGATCTTGGAAGCCCTGCTTTGGTTCATACTGTATATGTGGTTTTTGCAAGATACTTTCTATAGCCAGTGAAGATACAGTGTAATGATGACTTTGTACAGATTTTCTTTTTAAAAGCAAATTGTTGTTTTTGCTGTTAATACTAATTAAACATAATGAATTGTTTTCTTTTCCTCTAAATGCTGTTGACTTTCAGAACAGTTGTATTCCTTGCTGGTAGTGCAAGTAGATGTCAACATAGTAACATACAACCCAGAAGCAATCTGGATTACAAGTGAGAGTCAATAATCTGATCAGCTGGGGAGCAAAGGAGAATGCTTGTGCACTTTGGTGCTATGGATCTGCTGATCACAGTGCCTGTGATTTGCAGAGGTTTTATTTTGTCATGGCACTTGTTTGGTTCTATGGATTGAATACATGTGAACGTGTAGTTAAATTTCTTCGTGGAGTAGGTTGGAGTAGTAGTATGTCCTTGGGCTTTTTTTGGTCCAAAATTAGTTCAGATCACAAACTGAGTCTGCTCTGGAGTATGTAACAGAATGTGGTAACAGGACAAGTGGAAGAGTTGCACTCTTCCGTTAAATTAAAAGCCCAGTGAGGTCACACCTGAAGCACCTGTGGTGCTGCAGACATCCTCAGGAGAGCCACACTGAGACAGATTGAACCTTAGACAGATTGAACCTTTAAAATAAGCAGGCAATATGCACTTTGCATTTTGCTAGCTCTGTCTGCTGAGGGGATGCCTTGGGCTTGAAGAAGCTTTGTCTTCCTTTATTTTCTGTCTTGATTCTCTCAGGTCCCTCATCAGCACTGCTGGTTCTAGCATTACTAGATCTTTTCTTTAAAACACCAGGTTCTTTAGCAGGGAACTTAAGGCTGGCTGCTTTGTTTTCTGTGTCCTCCCATCTTATTTTATCATGTCTTTGTGTTAAGAGTTTTTAGATTTTACTGTGTTACTTATGTACTTACCAACACTTGAATTGTAGGCAGGAGAGCTTGCTCCTAGTAGGGCATTTATTGCCCTAGTAGCTCTATTTACAGTCAAATCAGTAAGGAAGTTATTCTTTTTTTTTTTTTTTCCCTGCTTTGTGTTGTGTGAACTCGAGTGGATCAAAGACACTCTTGGGTGCAAAACAGTTTCTGAAATGTTTTAAAATCAAACCTCATACACTGATTTTCTTAAGAGAGAAATGTGAGTGATAAAAAGGAAGTAGGAAACAAATAATAGGTTGTGTTTCCTTTTCTAATCGTATGTGTATCTGTAGTGTTTCTTACGATGGGCCTATTTTTTTTAACCCTTGTTGTGGGATTGATTGCTACAGATCATCCAGTCTGTAGGAGTATATTTCTGCCTTAATGAAAAGGTAGACACGGATTGTGATTGAGCAAACTGGCAAATACTGAATCGACTTTGTTCTGTGCTGGCATCTTGCAAATACTGTGTAAGCAGTTTCCAACTGCTGAGAAACAAAACCCAGACCTGTGTGTCTCTGAGGTTGCAAGAGGTGCAACAATGTCCCGGTTGGACGTATCACAGGTCTCTGAATTCTGATACTTCCTAACAACAGTGACAGTTAACATTCATTTGGACTGCAAAGTAAGTTGTAAGATTGTCAGATAATGGCAGCGAATGAGTTATAGCTGATGGAACTTGAAGGTAATTCTGCAAAGGGTTGTGAACGTCCTAAGGTAGAAAGCATAGTCACAAATGATACAGTATTTTTGATGGCCTGGCTAAAATATCAAATTATCAGTGATGACTTCTCTGTGTGACCTCCAAATGCACCTATTGCTGCTCCTCTGTGCTACTCCCAACCTACTCCAATGGAGTAAAAAAGCTTTGGAGGAAAGTTGCTCAAGAGTCATGTTTGGTCCCTTGCTGAAGAAACAGCAGTTTGTAAGGAGTTCTGGCCTGTAAGGGAAGTGAGGCTGATGAGTCTCCTCCAGGCACTAAAGAAATAGAGGAAGTGTTTGGAGCCAAGCAGCTGAACAAAGAGAAGGGGTCTAATCAAGCTCAATGTGATATTGACTTCTCCCTTAGCCTCTCTTGCATTAGTCTGGCTGGAACGCTCAACCTAGCACATGCTCAGCTCTTATAGTTGCTGTTAACCAGACTGTAATGCAAATATGTTAAAATCAAGTTAAATAGTTGATCTATGATAACTTATAACTTGCCAGTTAAGGCTTCAGGCCTGTCTTAAGTGGTGTGTACGTGACTGCAGAATGACAGAGGGCAATCAACGCTATGCCTTGTTGGCACAAGGGTTTTTGAAGGGCACTGGAGTTTATGCTTCACTCTTTCTTCTTTTTATCAGTGCACTCTGCAAGCTTTTCACCTGTGTCACTATCAACTAGCCTTTTAAAATACCACTTACATGTTTCCAACTTTTTTATGGCTTTTCAGGTGGAAGGAAGCCCCTTCTCTGTACTTATTAGTATAGTGCTGAATGTATTAAAATAGCAGAAGATTTTGTTCCAGTGTGGTGGACGTGTTGTGTGTGTGGTTTTTAATGCTATACAATTCCTGCAGAAATGGGATTTGTATATATGCTGACACAACTGTGTTTAAGAAATACCCTAATACACAGCCAGCTCTTAGCAGCAAGCTGATGTTATTGCCAGTCTAATTCACTGACCCAGCAGAAGAAATAACATGGACTAGGTAAACCAAGCTATTACAGGTCTGAGTGTCTAGGTCAGACATTTCCTAGCATGTTATCTCAGTTACTGATCACACTTCTTTCTAGCCTGCTGTAACTGTGCCAGCAGATCTCTGTATTTGAGAACGTTTGTTCAGAGCAGCCTCTACTCTTTCCCCAGTCCTCCTCAAAGATCAGTTGTGAGTTAATCTAGCGTTGAAGAGATTTATAGTAAGTACCATAAAAACATTTTGTTTCAGGTTAAGCCCTGGATAAAGCTAAATATATAATAACAGAAATCTGAAAGCTGTGAGTATTTCTGTGGCAGGTTTTTTCCCCTTGTTAGACCTCTTAACATAAACCCATCACCTTGCTATTCATACAAAGCATCCTGTCCCTGTTGACATTGGAAGTATGCCTTGCCTTGCCTTCTCCTCCTGCTGCCAGACACGGGAATGATATAGGGAGAGAGACTAGTGTGGTTGAGGTTATGTAAAGTTTTTGTTGACCCTAGAAACCTGTCTATTTGTTTGGCTTAACAAGGTGGCTTAGTGAAGGTACTGCCCTAAACAGTTAATAGCCAACAGTGTGTCTTTTTCTTGTTCCTGTTCAGTAGTTCAAAAGTCTACCTGATTAACATTGTTGTTACAAGTAGTACTCTGCTCCACCCAAGTCTGATCACTTTCAGTTTTTTAATTTGATGCTGTTGGGACAAGCAAGATTTTTATTCTAGCATGTGTAAGCTCACTGAATTGTCAGACAAGTAAGTTGTTTTACAAGGACCTGCCTTTTTTTTTTTTATCCTTAAGATAGGTTGATAAACAGGAAATGAGGTGTGTGATGCTACTAGCACGCCTCAGCAGCAGCTGCTAGCGTGTCTTCAGAGAAACAAGACCTTTGAAGTTGTATTGAAATGTGGGGATGAAATACAAAAGCACTTGTGAAACCGAAAGTCTGTAACATGTTCCTCCTAGTGCCTAAGAAACAAACTCTGAGCAGTCTTTAGTGTGTTCTAAACAAGTGACTTTCTGTAAATTTCTTAATCTGAAGCATATTTTAATGCATGGCCATCAATGGGGGAGAGTGTAGTATGCAATGTTACTTTATGCTTCAATTCACTCACTGAGTTGAAAAGCTTATTGGGCCTCTGTAAGCAAAGCTGTCAAGCTTGGATCACTTGTGTTTTGACTTGTCCTAATTAACTATTCTCATACACTGAGAGCATGGTGGGCTGGGGGGGAGGAGGTGGCGGGAAGCTTAATTTTAAACTCAATTTCCTTTTCTCCTTCTGTGTAATATCAACACTTTCTGTCCAACCGCTCTCCATCTAGTAAATTCATCTCAATAAACTGTGTTTTTATTGACAATAGGACTGTT
The DNA here is from genome assembly GCA_013397915.1 of Daphoenositta chrysoptera. Lineage (NCBI taxonomy): Eukaryota > Metazoa > Chordata > Aves > Passeriformes > Daphoenositta > Daphoenositta chrysoptera. The sequence goes on from VZRO01006318.1 coordinate 28,722, forward strand.
TTGGTTTCATTTAAATCTACTTAAATCACTTGCAACTGAACTGAAATGTATTATTTTGGAAACAGACTGCTGCATGGGTTACCATCTGCTTATGCAATGGGTACCAGCTCTGTTGCAAGTGGCTCATGCAAACACTGTCTGGTTCTAACCCTGCCTAACATAGGTCACCAGCTGGTGTGAGGGCTTGATTAAACTCTTGACTCTTCTGCTTCCACTTTCTTATCTCTGAAATGGGGAAAACAGCATTTTCCAAAGCCCTTCTAAAGGGGAGTTGGCTACATTAGTCACCATGTATGTATTCAGATAGGAAGGAAGCCTAATCTGCTATTATAGATTATTCCAATGTATTAATTTCAGCTGATGCAACATAAAAGTTGTTGAAATACTTTTTTTTTTTCCTTTTCCCCATCCAAGGCAAAGTGTGTTAGAAGCATATTGGAACAGAAGCCCACAAAATTAAGCTGTACTAATGAAAGCTATGATATAGTCTGATAGTTTTTATTTCTGAATGAGAATGATTGTGGGCCAATGAAAAGTAGGGACACTCAGCATCTGCAGAACAGCTGCAGTTCTCATGCAGCAATAACCTTTAGCTAATTTGTCTTCAAAACATGTCTATGTGGAACTTGGGAAAGTGAAAAGGAAATATTTCTATTATTGCATTAATCACAAGAGCAAGGGAATGCTGGTAAAGCACTGAATATGCTTTTCATCAAAATAGTTTATTAAGTAGTTCATAAAACTGGAATCTAGTCCTGAAATTAATAGGGGGAAAATCCATATAAACTGTTAAATTCTCTACTCATGATCTGTCAAAAAAGCCAGATGCCTTTTCAAAACAGTTGATATTTACATCCATTGCACATAAATAGAAAGGAGAAATAAAACTAAGCAACATTTGTTTGCTGAAGTGTAGGATCTGCAAGTGTCACATACAAGGAAGCTTCAGTATTCAATTTTGCAATGACAAAATAGTTCCAGTTAACTTATTTGCTGAATTAAGAGTTTCACTTATTATTTAACTCTGCAGAAAGTCACAAAAAGGAAATAACCTTGTTGATCTCTTTCCATTAATATCCCTCACATTGTTTGTCCTATGAATTATGACTTATAGGAAAATTACCTGTCCATGCTATACATCATACTCGAGCAAGTCTTAAACAGTGCATGCTGTAAAAATATTGACATGCCTCCTAGAGGTTAATTTCCCTACAGATTAGACCTTTTTTTCCAAAGGAAACAGTAACACCTCTTTGTACTGCAGAACAGAAGTAGAGCTCCAGTTGGTGAAAAAAAAATTTTATGGTCTCTTACTACCTAAATCTCATTGACTTCATGTTTACTCTAAATAGAAACTATTCCAAAAGTTGAGGGGTTATTGCAGAATTAATTAATTCTCTCATCACAGTAGTTTACCCCTAGTCTTTTTTACACGTCTGAGCTGGGAGGTCCCTAATGAAGCATGTTGTTAGCTAGTTGTTAGGTCAAAGAGAAATTAGCAGCAGGATAGCAATGGTTGGTAGTGAGGGAAAGCTTTATTCATCCAGCTGTAATGGTTCAATTTGCCAAAACCACCCCAAATTCACCACGTAGCATCTTACAACTGCTCAGTTTCTGATCAGTGGTGTTGAGTTAACTTTCTCTTCAAGGCTTGGTTGCATGTTTGATTTCATGGTCTAGAAAGTGCAACAAATATTTCCAGAGACCCGACTACTCAGATTTTCTGTCAATTCACGTGAGTAGTGCTGCCTTGGCCTCAGCTTACCTTAGGGAGGCAGCGTGCTTAGGTCCCACTCTGTTTGGGCTGAACAGCCTTCTGTGATTTTATTCTTGAATTTTACTGCATGAGAAACGAAGCCTCAGTCTTGGGGCATTCCTTTCAGTAAAGGTAGTTTGGGAAAACAATGGGAAGTTTCCATGAGGATGGAGAATGGAAAAACACAGAATTTGCTGCAGACCATGAAATCAATAAGCATTACCCAAATCATATCTGGGCAGACTATAACAGGTTTCCACAAACACTCATGTATACAATGTAAGGACTTTTTAGAAAGCACATATGTGTTTTGACTGAAAATGTTTGAAACTGCCTATTTTTAAAACACTATTTTGTAAAATAGATGCTTATGATGGAAAGCTGCAAAGACAAATGTAACTCTTGGATTGCTTTTTACAAAAAAAAAAAAAA
>VZRO01006318.1:30930-119362 GCA_013397915.1 Daphoenositta chrysoptera
AAAAAAAAAAGAACAAATCATAGAACAGTTTGGCTTGGAAGGAACCTTAAAGATCATCCAGTTCCAAAGTGTCCCTTGAGGCAGGGACACCTTTCACTAGACCAGATTGCTCAGATTATTCTTCTCTTTCCATTGTCAGTTGGTATATTTTCATGCAAAATTTGCTTAATCTAAAGAGAATAGCTCTTGTGTTATGTCTGTAGCTGTAGACGTAACAGCCATCTGTAAACCTTCAGTAGAATAGCACTTTGTGCAAATAAGGAGTGCAAATTATCATTACAAAATCAGTAATCTTGACTTGTACTTATTTTCAGTGTTGCCTTAGATAAGGCTTCACAAAGTCATTAGAGAAATGCTTCCACTTCGTAGAACCACTAGTATATTCAGTAAAGGAAATTATATGTATTCTATATTGCTCAAACCTTACTTAAAGACCTTCTTGTTAGAAGACTGTCAGGAGAAAAAATAAATCAAGATGGTGCTGCAAAAGTGTTAGTGTTCTATTTATCAGTAGAGTTCTTTCTTTGCAAGCAATTTGTTTTGCTCTTCACCATTTATCTCTTGGGTGCTCAGCATCATGTCCATCCTTGAGGAAGAGCTCCTGCCTGCCTTTGAATGGAGCCACAGAAAATGGTGAAAGAGTAAACACTTTCTCCCAACATCTCTCTGAAGAACTCCTCCCTTACTAAGAGGCTTACTAAAAGGACAAAAATATGCTCCTCAGTGTACTATAGTAGTAATAAGGATTCCAGATCCAAAATCTTGCCTCTGACACCACACTGCAGAAATATTTACATTAGCTAAACCAATCACTGTTAATCTGGATCTTGGTTTAGGCAGGGAGGTTCATATACACTGCCCTGCTGAATGCTTTGATTAACAGCTATTGCCTGAACCTATTGAGAACCTATTTAAGAACCTTTTTTAATTTGCAGCTTAGTTTCACTCAGGCTTGGTTTTTTTGTTGTTGTTTATTCTTATAGCAAACTGGGTTTTTGTTTAAATGGCTTTTGTTTGCAGTCTTGCATTACAGTTTCTGATACAGTACAAAGAAAGCAATGCTATCTCCTCTCACCCTTTATTTTTGCAGTACAAACTGCTTATCTTCTCTAAATAAAATTGATGACAAAACCTATGTTGTTCTCAAGGGCAATGGGGTCTGGTTTCAAGATACGGAAGTTTTGGAACTTTACTCTTCTTTCAGGCTGATTCAAGGAGAGTTTAAGTTCAGAGCACAGACTGAAGTAGGAAATCAAAGAAACTAGACACATTTTAAACTGTATTTTGCTAACCTGCTCTCTCTATAATCCAACTAAGTCAAATGGTTTTGCTATGGTTCTCTCCTATAGGCAGGCACTTTCTGTTGTTAAATCAACAGCCTTTCCTGGAATTACTGTTTTTCTATTAATTTTCAGATACTGCAGAAGCTGGGAAGCTAGGAGGGTTAAGTTTGATCCCCACCCATTTGTTTGTCCCACATGAGATAATTCTCTCATCATGTCAATGGGGATTGTTTCCCAGGATATTTTCCATTAACTTTAAAACTCTCAGTCTTTGTTCTCCATGCCAAGTGACACACAAAAAAAATGTGCACTTGCATCTTGGGAAGCATCATATCCTCAGGAAAGCTCTCTTGATTAAGTTTATTACTCAGCTGTAACTTTCCCTGCAGAACTCAAGCATATCAATACACTTTTTGATGTTTGTGTCCACCTTGGAGGGAAGGAAAAGGTAGTGGTTCTAGTTACCAGCACTGATTGAGCAGCTAATCTTGCAGAACATTACACAATACTAAGACCCTCTTTCTCCAAGTAGAAGCAACCCTAAGGACTTGATGTAGATAGACTAGAATTCATGCAGTGATCAGCATTTACATCTACATGAATTTCTAAAATGTCCAGCATGTGAATGTCTGGTTTTAATAGGGGGGTAGGAGGTGGGGGACGCAGTGTGTGCAGGGGAAAGTAGGAGAAAAAATACTTGATGTAGTAAATGCTGGCACTGTAGAGTGCCATAAAATTTTTATCCTCAAGTCTTGTGTATCTTGTTTCATACTGCTCGTGCTTTGTCTAATTTTGATCAACTTTTCAAGCAGGGAATAGCTGGCAGAATCATTTACCTTTTCTGTTTCCAAACAATGATGTGGAATTAATTTGTCTGTAAACTCACAAATTGTTTCCACTGGACTGTGTCCTGAAGTTTCCAGACTCATAAATATTATATTTAAGCCACAATTAGAGTTTTATGTGTCTTTCAGGTTCAGGCATGTATAAAGATGGTTCTTTATATCTCCTCTAAATTCATGATTTATTGCATAGCCCTCAGATAACAAGCTAAAACCAGAGTAAAGCATATATCTTCTAAATTTGTATGTAAAAACTTCCCCCCCTCCTTCTTCTCTCTGACTAATGGGAGCTATTTCTGGATAATAACTTGAGATTGTGATTGAAGAGCATGATTTCTGTTGTCTTATACGGGTTAATTAACGGATTGCCTTTCTAAAGGATCACTTAGTCTGATTAAATTTTAATTGAAAAACAAGAAAACAGATGAGCACTTAAAAGACTGAGATAAGGAGTGTTTCTGTCTGTGACAAATGTGCATTCTCTACGCTCATTCATTTTGCCAACTAGGAAGCATATAGAGTAAGAGAACACAGAAACAAAAAGAGGTGCTTGTGCCTGCTGTACTGTCTTTAATGAGGCTGCCCTTTGCATGTTAAATCAATTATTTCCTCTCTTCACTGGGTTGCCACTGTCAGCAGTTATGGATTAATAAAGCTCAATGCTTGTTCCCTGTTACAAATTTATCATTTTAGCATTGTTCCCACACACACGTTGCCCTTGCAAAAACATAAAACCCAGGAGAAAAATCCCTGAAACGCCCAGACTTAAATTTGTCACTCTGTTCCTTTTGAGACTCAGTCCACTGAAGAACTTTCTGCATTGTTTAACGTGTAATTGGTGCTGTGTTAAAATAATGATGCCAAAGAGAAAGGGAGGAAAAGTGCTATCCATCATCAGTGCCTGGGAGAAGGTGTGGGAAAACTCTTTTCCAGTTGGCAGAATAGTCAGAAAGCAGGTCTTTTCTGCAAAGTGGGGACAGATTTTTAAGCCACTAGCCTTAACAAACATAGGGAACTGTGACAATATTATCTCTTATGTTTTATTTGTAATGGCATTGTATCTAAACACAAATGCTTTTGAAAAACTTCACTCACACACAGTTTTTGGAAGGTCCTGGAGACTGTATGCAATAGTAAAATGTGGTGGGTTGATACTGGCTGGATGCCAGGCACTCACCAAAGTCTTTCTATCACTCCCCTCCACAACTGGGCAGGAGAGAGAAAATACAGTGAAATGTTCGTGAGTTAAGGACTGGAAGAGGTCACTCAGCAATTACCATCACAGGCAAAACAGTTTCAACCTGGGGATATTAATTGAATTTATTACTAACAAAATCAGAGCAGGATAATGAAAAGTAAAATAAATCTTTAAAACACCTTCCCCTCACCGCTCCCTCCTTCATAGGCTCTACCTCCTCCCACTCAGTGGCTCAGGGAGACAGGGAATGGGGGTTTATGGTCAGCTTGTCACACACTGCTCAGGGAGGAGTCATTCACCTGTTCCACTGTGGGGTTCCTCCCACAGGAGACAGTTTTCTGTGAACTTCTCCAACCTAACTCTGTCTCATGGGCAGCAGTTCTCTGTGAACTGCTGCAATCTGGGTCAGTCTTCCATGAGGTGCAATCCTTCAGACAGAGCCTCCTCCAACGTGGGTCCCCCATGGGGTCACAAGTCCTACCAGGAAACCTGCTCCAGCAGGGACTCCTCTCTCCACGGGTCTGCAGATCCCTGCCAGGACCCTTCTCCAGCACAGGGCTCACATGGGTTCACAGCCTCCTCTCAGGCATCCACCTGCTCTGGCTTGGGTCTCCTCCACAGGCTGCAGGTGGATCTCTGATCCCCACGGACCCCCAAGGGCTGCAGGGGCACAGCTGCCTCACCATGGGCTGCACCACGGGCTGCAGGGAATCTCTGCTCCAGAGCCTGGAGCACCTCCTGCCCCTCCTTCTGCACCGACCTTGGTGTCTGCAGAGCTGTTCCTGTCACATTCTCACTCCTCTCTGCTCTGGCTGCAGTTACAGCTGAGCAATAACTTCTTTTCTTTTTTTAAATACATTATCACAGAGGTGTTCCCATCATTTCTGGTTGGCCCAGTCTTGGCCAGTAGCACATCTGTCTTGGAGCCGGCTGGCATTGGCTCTGCTGGACATGGTGGAAGCTTCAAGCAGCTTCTCACAGAAGCCACCCCAGTAGCCCCACTACCAAAGCATGGCCACAAAAACACAATAGATTCACTAACCCATAGCAAGGATGCTGTTGTTTAAATCTCTTCGTATTTACAGCTGATTCTGGGATCGGGTAGTGTGAATTTTAACAGCTAATGTGATAGAACTTGAGATGCAAATAGGAATTCACTGGCATATCTAACAAACTGTTTTGCAGAGAGGTTTTGGAGCTCATCTTGAGCAGTTCCAGTTTGCCTTGGGATATGTCAGTGTTCTTCCTCAGTTCTTAGCACCTAAATAAACCTTAGAGAAGCTTCCTCAGAATTATACTAAACAGTGAATATTCTCAAGTGTGAAGGTATGTGTGTAGGACTGAGATGTGAATGTTTTCTAACCCCTCTTCAAACTCAGTTATGTCCTTTGAAGGACATACACAAGGCTTCTTTACAGCACAGTGATGCAGTTACTTAGTCAAGAGTATTTTCTCTCTGGTAAAAACCACTTCTGTGTTTCTCTGTGTTTGGTAGTATCTTGTTTAGTAGTTTCTTGTCTTTGGTGTTCTTACTGGACAGCCTGTTCTGTGCTGGTTAATCAGTAAATTAAAAGGGGTGTTGAGCTCTAATCCACAGTTTTCTTCATAAGCATGTACTTAGTTACTTTCACTGGAATCTGCTTTCAAAGTCCAGTAAAAAGGACAAGGTATCCCACTCTGTGCTTTCTCCATCTAATAAAACTAGCAAGACTGCTTTAAAAGAAAAGAATTGCTAGCCACATTGAAGTCTAGGAACAGGAGTTTCCCCACTTCATAAAAAAATCAATAAAGATTTGTGACAAAATGACCTAAGTAAGAAATCAAGAACAAGACACATCTAAAGAAACCTTCTGTGTGTGCTGTGTTCTAAATTAACAGCCAGAAATGATGTCTAGTTTGCTGTCTGTTGTATCACAAAACTATGCAAAGTGAAAACCAGGCATGTATTTACATGCATTCTTTAAATATCAGGCTTAGATGTAGGGACAGCTTTGTATGAAGTGGCATGTGCTCGAGGCTCAGTTGGGTAAGAAAAATTCTGTTAGGTGAAGGTACAAGTTCCTGACAGACCAAAGTAAAGCATAATGAAGGGAAAGCAGTAGAATGTCTTGGTTCTGTAATTCACTTATGCATTGAGAAGCACTGTTGCATGAACAGAATGAAACACTAAGAAGTTGGCTGGGTACATGAAGAATCAACAAGATTAGCCAAACTTTCTCTGCAGAGCAAGTTCAATCTTGTTATATGATCTTTTGGATAAAGTGTGTTGTATACAGTGCATTTAAACTCTACATATACCTTTCTGTTTTGTATGCTATAAGATACTGGTGGATCATTTAAAGTCACTTGTAGCAAATTTAAATAACTTTTATAATTGCCTTATTAAAAACACACAAACAAGAACCACTGACATGTTAAAGGAGTTAAAAAAAAAAAGGCTTCTTTCTTTCTTGTTCTTCTTTCTCCGAAGACTGTAGAAAAGTGAGAAGATAATACTCTATCTGCTCTATTGATAGAAGTGTAAAAATATCTCATTCTGGATTAAATCTTGCTATTGCTGGAAAAAACTCCTCCCTTGAAGTATGTTAAACCATATTTTGCCAGGATTTTTTTCCCCTACTGGGAATTTTCAAAACGTTGTCCTCTGATAAGAGAACTATATTTTAAGACTAAACTGTTGATTAAAAAATGCAAAATATGTATCTACTTGCAATAGCACTTGCACTGCATTTATAAAGTGATTGGTTATGACAGCAAGGGGAAAACTTATCCCCTGCTATTTGTAGTTGATCTACACAGGAATGTAAACCTGGGGAATAACACTTGTTTTCCAGGGTTTGGTTTTTTTTTTTTTTTTTTTTTAATTTCAATTCATAGATAAGGGGGAAGGAATCCTGTATACTTGTAGTGATCTCTCTAGTTTTTTGCATAATCTTCACGTATTCTTTTGGTTATGTGTGTTATTTACATGTCAGCACCAAGCATGAAGCTTGTGGAGTTTCTGTTCTTCTAGAAGTGATAGTTAATGTTATTCCCTCAATAACTACTTCCAATTTTTTGCTTCAGTTTCAACTTTGACCTTGTGGTAGGTGGCTACTGTCCTTAACCCCATGGTGCTGTTAGAAACGAGCTGTTTCTGCCTTGGGTTTTGTTTGTTAAAACAGACTGTAGAAGTTCTAGGATTGTCAAGAGTCTTGCAGAACCTAGTTTAATATAGGCCAGCTGAGGAGTCACTCCTGTATGTTCAGTTGATCCGGAATCAGACTTGTGTAGTCAACTGATGTCCTCTTCATTTAATGTGGAATTTGTTCATTCCCACCATCCTTCTATAGTGCAGGTGCTGCTGACTCATATCCTGCACCTCTTGCCCCAACCACCTTCCAGCTCAACTCTCGGCATAGGTCAGTAAAGGACAGTAAAATTTTCACAGGTTAGCAAGACACGAGGGTGTTGCCTGTCACTGAGACAATGTGGTTCATTTGTCTTATTTTTCTTTCTCAAAAAAGGTCGCAAACCATTCCCCACAGAAGACAAGTAGGAAATCCAGGGCTCAGCTAAAAGACTTCTTTTTACATCTGGCATGGTTCTTGCCCTGACAAACACAAAATTCATACTGCAAACACAGATAATGCTGGGAGGGAAATGAGAGGTCAGCTCTCCCAAGTCCTGCTGGTTCGTGTAATCCTGCAGAGACTGTTGAGTGGTGAAGGCAGCCTCAAAGGCTTGTGCACTTGGCCCCTGTGCTGGCCCTGGTCATATGCCAGCAGGATTCAGCTGGGAGCTCTTGAGTCCAAGCGAGCAGTCAGGGTAAGTCTATCAGTACAGTAGAGATAGCAGTGGAAAAAAATGGCAGGAACCACAACTGTGCTTTTCTGGTGGCTTTGAGCTGCTCAGAAGGGGAGGATGGTTACTACCATCCTTTCCTGAGAGCTCTTGCCTTGAGCAGATTACATATGAAAGGTGCCAGGTGCCAAGTGGAAGAAATAAGCGTGTCCAAATAGGGTGCTGCTGTTCTGTATTCTAGGCTGTGTGGGTTTTTTGTATTCTAATCCTGAAATAATTTTTTTTTCCTTTCCAAGAAGTGATGAGCTTCCATTTGTGTGCACAGACACGTGTATAGCAGCCGTCCTAAGGGTGACATGGGAATAGCTGATCTTCCTGCTGCCACCATGAAATCATTTCACCCTGTGTGAATTCTCTCAGCTTTCTGCAGCTCTGCCACGTTGTGTCTCTGGCTACCAAAGGAAGCAGCGTGGCACAGCAAGATTTTCTTAGCAGTACTGCATCTGTCTTTGGAATTGAGGTTGGGATGAGAGGTGAAAGAATATATAGGTTAATATGAAGTCTTTGAAGAACTCAAACAGGAAATTTTAATAGTACATTACTTGTATACACCTCATATATCTAGACATGAAAAGTAATTGGGGAGAAAGAGTTTTTTACTCATTGGTAAAATCATTAGTTGCATAGTTGGCTTCACTTTCCCTTTCCTTGCCCAAACCCCAAGCTGCCAAGGTATTCCAGAGAGGAAAATATTTTCTCTGATGGGCTGTATCTTCCATTCAGTTGGGGCACATCAGGGGTGCAGAGTGAAAGCCAATCACCTTCAATATCTACTTTGTTTGTTTCTTGTTTTCACTTTCTCCAGTGACTGTAACTCAGAACAATAGATTATGGCATTTAGTATTATATTATATATATATATATTTGTTGTTTAACAACTAAACCCACAAACTTACTCAGTAGTTGAGCTATGAGAGCTGTAAGCCATGATGAATGTATTCTAGTTTGACTGTGAATCTACAACTTGATCTAGCTATAAAGTACCTACAAAATTCAGACTGTGCCTGTGAAATAGGTTCTGCTGCTTTTAATGTGCAAGCAGATGTCAAAGTGCAATATGCCAACAGGACAGGAAATTTCTGGCCATGGCCACTGTGCTGCCTATCAGCATAATGAATCTGAGGAGGCTGTCCTGTCAATCTAGCTGTGACCACACACAGACATTTTCCCTTCAAAAGGGTTACTGGCTGAGAGGGTTTCTTTTCCCCTTACACATGTGTAATCAATCCTGAGACAATATTATCCAGGTCAGCAGTACTTTGTAATGTATATCTGACCTGGGAGTCTTAACATGTGACTCAAGTTTTTTATTACTGGAAAGATATTAATTAACCATTAAATATGTTTTTACTGCGTTTAAAAATATGATTGTTATAAACAGCTGACTGCTACTGTAACTTTATAGCTGGAGCCAGAAAACTTAAGTCACTGCAAAACCCATGTGGGACGAGTAAAAGGGTGTGCAATTTGCATGGCATGGATTTTAATTGTTTATGTATTTTTAAGGTAACCAGGAGTTCCTTTAGGTTTTTTGTTCATGCAACTGCTTGTATGAATTCACCTATCTGTTTTGCCCTGCTGCTACTGCATTTGGTTAAAACTGAAATCTGGTTAAAGATGAACAGCAGTATAAAAGTTTCATATGATAGATTAAATTTAAAATTTATTACCCTGGACAATTTTATTGTGATTGGCTAAGTTGTCAGTATTATACGTACCCATGATTTGATAACTACTGCACTTTTCTGGCTTCTTCAAATAGTATAAAAGATTTAGATGTCAGTGTGAAAAAAAGATTGCTGTTGAAGCTTTTATTCCTTGTAGGAGAGTCTCTAAAGTCCTTGATAGGTTTGTAATTCAGTGTTTTTCAGTGTACTAAACCTTTACATCCTTGATAAAAGAACTTGAGAAAGCAGCGAAATTACTCCTATGTTCCTTTGGAAAAGTGAGGACAAAGCCTAGGAGTCCTCAAAGGATGGGTCAGTTATTGCTTTAATGGATTCAGCTTTTGGATCCAGTAGCGAGCTGTGATTGCCCATTACACTGTAATACTGTTGCGAGTAGAATGAAAGCCACTGGGTCTGATTTCAGGCTAATAGTTCAATTACATCTCCTTTCTTGTGGAAAAACAGCATTTCAAAAGACAATTGTTCGTACCACTGGGAGAACGGTAAAGCTGCCATTAGACTTACATGTCAAATCTCCAGGGAATGCTTTGAAAAACATGGGAGGCTTTAGCCCCTTCAAAGGAGACTGTGCTCTGAGCAGTATCTGGCTGTTCTTCCTGTATATAATAGTGTGCCTGCGGGGCAGGATCTGTTGCTCTAGTTTATATACAGCCGGTTTATTGTCTTCTGTCTTCAGTCTGGTGTATCTGTCTATCTGCCCACAAGTACCCCAAAAGTCCTTTTTCTTTCCTATTGCTTATTGTCATCAGACCCAACTATTCCGTACTAGAGTATCTTAAGATTTCTTGCCAAATATTAAATCATTCCTACTTGTTATGTAAAACCTGTATCACAACTTTCTTGCACTCCTTAACTCTTGGAATAAAATAAGTAATGGTGTGTGACCTATTTGGACCAAGACTTCGCCTTGCTATTTTTGAATTTGTTTTGAGAACTTTTCAGCCCTACTGTTACTCATATAGGGGGGAATCAAGTGGTATGTGCCTAAATTCCTCTCCTTTGTCCAAGATAGGGGAGATGTAACAACTATTTCCTGTGATAACCTGCTGAATCTGGAGTTCCCCTGGTCATCAGAGGGTTAATAAAAATGTCACCAAAGCCAGGAAACACAAGGCTGTATTGGAGCAGTGCTGGGGTTTGTGGGGAAATGGGAAGAGGTACCCTGCAAATGGAGCATATTGTCTGCTTGATTACTTTGAAATTGCATCCCTTTTCCTACTTGTGTTAATGTCACCAGAAGAGGTAGTAGTTTTAAATCTGTTTAATCTGTTTAACTTTCAACAATAACACCAGAGTCTCTAAAACTTCTTTACCTTTTTCCTTTTCCAAGAAGCAGAACTGGAGTAGTAGGGAATGAGGGAGAAGAGGGAGTTTGATTCTGTGAGGCAAAAGACATTTGACTGAAAATACAGTCCTGCCTTTATCAGTATGAACTGTCCTGAGGTGAGACCTAAGGTGATGTATAAATTATGAGTTAGCTATTTTCAGCTTTTGCATTTGGACATACTTGAAAAGGTATTTTTAAATTACATCTTTCAAGATACTGAGAACACTTGCACCATCTACCCTCTTCTTCCTTGCTTCCTATTTTACAATCCAAAGACTTTTTGGAGGAAGTTTTCTGTAGCTGGAGAAATCAAGCACAGCCAACTTAACAATTCTGTATCCTAGCATATGAAGATAAAGGCATCTCTGACATTAGAGCCTAACAGATTTGCCAAGCAAAAAAAAACACAACTGTGTTTGCTGTTCACTTGTATAGTGTCCACTCACATTTTTTTGTTTTAAGCCAAAATCTTTAATTATTTCAGTATGGGCAAACAAATATGCTGCTTGGAAAGCAGCTACATATTTCCCACAGCACCAAAGCTCTCTAAGCATGTTTTGTGCCCATCTTCGTTCCTGCAACTGGGCTGCATATAGTGCATTCACTATGCAGGCATAAAGTAACTTAAAAGACTGGACTGTAGATGATAGATAATTTTGTGCTAATAGCCAATAGCTGTGTGCAGATAGGGACAGGAAAAGGGCATCAGCTGTGTCTGGAGAATTATCTGTGGTTCTCTCTACCAGGAGTTTATATAACTTGTAGAGCTGGCCATCTTCCCCCCAGATGTTAGCTGCCTGGCTGTGAAGGGCAGCTGTGTCCAGCAGCTTCTTCCCGTCAGATCTGGGCCCCCTTTAAACCTCCAGACCTCAAATCCTGGCAGGTCTTGACATAATTGTATGTACTGGGAAACTGAGCTCATGAGGTCAGACCAAGGTGGAGTAACGCAATGAGATAATGGCCTGTGACAATGGGAACAGATAGTTCACTGCGTCTCTTAGAGATCACTTGCTCTGTGAGAAAACAACAAGTAAAAAAAAATCCAAGTCTGCTTATGGAATGGAAAATGACTGGAAAACTGGTGCTTAGTGTAACATTTAGGCAGTGGAAGAAGTCAAGGCATCTTTTCAAGGATAATAGATAACAGATTGTGTTTTTCAGGTGATTGGGATGTCCTTTGGGACTTTCAGGAAGTTCATCTACAGACCATGGCACAAATGAGTGATTGTACTTTGATTGGTTTAGTCTCAGATGATCTCTTGTGATCCATTTTCTTTTGGAAGAGGGGTGGCACTGTGTGTTTTACCTGCCTGCTCTCGACCTGCCTGTTTTAGGGCTGCTTCTCATTTGTACACCACGTTCTCATGATAAATGAGTGTCTTGGTGAGAACTCTGTCCTTTTCTCTCCAGAGCCTGTAGGCTATGGAAAGGCACTGCATGCAGTTTTGCACACACTTTGAGTTTACCAGGAGAAAAAAAAAGAAATCTAGTTCTTTACCTTCATTTACTTTCAATGCTTCTCCTTTTATCTTCTGTAACAGCTTCTGTGTTAAAAGTGCATTTTTAATCACATTGTTTGCTTCTTGTATATGCACAATACATTCACTTTGAGGGCATTTTTATTACAGCAGGAGGGTGGTGATATGTATTAAGTCTGAAGAATAATTAAAACCTGTGTTAACTTGTGTATGTTTTCAGTAGTGATTGAACTTTGTGTTGAGTCTCTGCTGGGTCCAAGATCAGATCTTAATCAAGTAGAAAGGAAGGAAGGGGTGATGGGGGAAGGAAGAGTTGGATGTAGTTACATTTTTAAGTTCTTGCCAGTTTAAGATAAACATCACCTGTCGTGTTTATTTCTAAAAAATTTTTTTGAAAAGTACATTGCTTCCAATTTTTTAGCTATTCAGCTGAAGGTAGTTTTTATGTTCAACACTTAGGGAGAAATGCAGAAAGTGGGTAACGTTATAAATCAACATTTGGAGATATCTTCACCTTTTCTGTATAAGGGTGTAGGCTCAGAGTTTTGTTCCATATGTACACTGAAGGGAAAAAAGCAGAGTAGTCTGGTAAGGTTTTAACTGCATCATCATGTGATAGGGCAAAGATTTAAATAACTAGAGATTTCCCTGAGATGGTGTAGTAAATCGGTTTGGCTTTTTTCTTTTATTCTGGAGAGGTAGAAATGCACACCAGAATCTGCAAGATGCATGGTTTTGATCTGAAACTTTCACTTTCTGCACTAAATAGTAATTAGGGTTTTTTAATCAATGTGTTTTCTAGAATCTAATTTTGGAAAAGGAGGGGAGGCTAGGTCTTCCAAGCCCCTTCCTACAAAAGGTGAAGGTGGTTAAAAATTCTTGAGCCACCTGGAGGTGTGAAGAGCTGTTAAAAAACTGACTGGCTGAAACTGTAGAAATGCTGCTGACCTCACTTGCTTCCCTGGACCATTGTTAACGAGTGCTTTGCATTCATACCAGATTCCAGCGTGGGAGAAGAAAAGGGCCTGATTCAAGGACAATGATTGGAATCCTGTTGCATGAAATGCTATGAAAAAATCTTAATTTCTCTGTCTTTGAAATGGATGGTTTTGCAGTTTGCTTGTAGAAGGTTTAACTTTGTAGAAACAGCAGGTGAATTAACATGAATCACATGAGCTTTGCCAAGGCTCTATGACATTCATACCCAAGTCAAGCTGAGGCATGTAACAGTGTTTTGAAATGGATAGTAGTTCTGAAGATGTCCCTAATATTAAACCAAATTCAAGATCTGCACTGGAGGTTAAATGCTAGTTCAGTCTGGAGGAGTGTTATTTGTTCTCTGGAAGAGATCCATTTGCTTTAAACTTGTAAATCAAGTAAAAGTTTATGTAATTAAAACTCCCTATTTAAATGTCAGAGCACCTGCGTTATTTTTACTTATGTGAAGCAAGTTGTTAGTACTTCACAAAATTATTGTTAGTGAATATATTAGGCCAGCCTTCACAAAAAACTCAAGAGATTATTTTGAAAATATGAGCTAAGGGGGAAAACGTGAGAGGGACAGGACCATTTCTTTTTTAGGCTGACAGGATTTTAAAAGATTGACTGTAAGCTTTTTCCTTACAGATTGTGTCAGATGCTGCTGGACAGGGGGTTGCCATCACTGGGAACAATACTTTCAACAACTGGAATTGGCCTAACGCTGTGATCTTTGCTGCTACTGTGATCACTACAATCGGTAAATATTTACTGTATCAACCTTCCTAACTGCAGTTTTCTGTAGGCTTTAGTGTGTTTGTACTCTCCCATTGCTATGTCAAGGTAGCCACCAAATAAAGTCCCCATGGCTGGAGCTGCCTAGAGTGTGTGTTCACCTGCAGATTCATCAAGGAAAAAAACGAGGATTTTGGCACTCTCCATGGGTGTACAGAAGAGAAAAGTGTGCCTTTCCAATCAGTAACGGATTAAAGGTGCTGTTGGGGTTGGCTGGTGTCATTCCAGTTCCATTGATTCATGCACTTAAATTTCCAAATCATAAAATTCCAAAACAAAAGCATAACAAAGCATTCCATTTGACTAATACCTAAAGCAAGTGCATATGAGGTTTTTGTATTGCTCTTGTTACACACACACATCCTCTAGAGCTACTGCTAAATTATCAGTGTTCCTGGCTTGCAGAACTATCTAGAGTTTGTATCCAACTCTTAAAAGGAGGTGAAGCAGAGCAACTGTTGTATTTTAAATATCAATGCTGATTTGTGCTTGTAAGACCCTCTGCACTGAAAGACTTCTTCCTCTGATAGATAGATTTTCGGAACTCAATATCATTTGCCTTCTGCTTTTACAGAAAAATCTTTCTACATGGTGTTGTTAGACACTTCTTGCACCTACAAGTGAAAAAAGGAATGCAAAATAACCAGAGAGGACAGGATGTAGAAGTCCTACTGTTAAACCATATGCAGTACTGTGGGTTTTTTTATTATTTGAAATGCACAATACCCAGCTTATATTATAACTTATGACAAAACGTTGAAGTCAATAACACACCTAGAGAAGAAAACTCTATCAGAAGTTCAGAAAATTGGCTGCTGATTTTAGAGCCTGAGTCTGTAATGCCCTGTTGAGTTCTGTAACCAGCAAAGAACTAAATTCATTTGAAATATCATGCACTTACTTGCCTTGCACTTAACTCACAAGCTCTTACCCTGCAGAGGTACCAGATCACAAGTTAAATGTGTGTAGTGGATCTTCCACGTGGGAGCTAGCTTCAGGATGAATTTTGAGTTTCATTCCATAAAACTGAATCAAATCAAGTTTTTAACAGTGCTGCTTAAGATTGAGGCATCATATCAGAAGTTTTGAGATGAGCTTTATTTTATATTTATCCCATCTTGTCCAGAAAAAGATGCACAAAATCCAGGGAACTTTTAAAGTGCAGGTTTTTTGCGTGTTTGCTAGAGTAGATTTGGAAGACATCCAGATTCAGAAGATCAGCAGCTGGAGTAAAATCCCTTTTAGATGGTGAAGTAAGGAGTGCCTGAGACAGAGGGAGCCCACACAAAGTTGTTTTGTGCACAGGTAGAAGTGCCTTGAATTCTCTTCAACAAGAGCAGATGGACCACATACTTATCTCTTTCAGGTTACGGAAATGTTTCTCCAAAGACAAACGCTGGGCGTCTCTTCTGCATATTTTATGGGCTTTTTGGAGTTCCTCTCTGCTTGACGTGGATCAGTGCTCTGGGGAAGTTCTTTGGAGGACGTGCCAAGAGGCTGGGCCAGTTTCTGACGAAAAGAGGAGTAAGCCTGGTAAGCCCTTACTTGTTTACCCATGAACTGTGTAGTTTTGATGCATGAATTAAGCTTACACTTCTTAACTTGCCTGCTTATCTTGTAGAAAGTGAACACTTGCACAAATATGAATTTTCCCAAATGGTGTTGCATTGAAATAACTAAAAGAGGGATTTGGTCTAATGTGTTAGTTCTGCAAGAAGTTTAGCAAAATGAGATCTCATAGAAACCTTTGGTACTAGTTCTTACATTAAAGACCTTTAGGACAAATGTACATGAGGCTTTGTTTCACAGACATTTCATTCAAGCTCCTTCAGGCATGGAAATGGAAAAAGCTGTCCTATTTGGTTCCCATCTGCCTGCATGCTAGCATGAATATTTCCTGCTGTGCAGTGAACCTACTGCAAAATAATATTTTGTTCTGAGTTACTGGCTTGTAGTTTTTAGTTTGTGGCATTTTGTTGGTTTTTTGGTGATGGTTTGTTTGGAGTTTTTTTCTCCCCTTCCCTCCCTTCCCTACTGCAAGTGAATTCTCAGCTCTAACTGCACAGAGATGGGAGGCAATGCAGGGTCATAGTGCCTGGAGGGCACTGGGACTGCTTTGGGTCTTGGTTTTGGAAACAGAGCAAGAACTTTCTTGGTTTTGCATGTGAGAAGAAAGTACAGAAAATAGTAGTGACCAAATGTGTATGTGCAGTTTTGTACAGAGGCTGCATGAGCAGCAAAGGGAAGGAGATGCAAATAGGAGAGAAGCATCTTAAAACCCTTCTGATCTTCTGTATTCAAATGAGTAGAAGCAAAGTTAGAGGTACTGACAGATTTTTAGACTAGAGTGCCATGTCCATATCCCATGCCAATTTATAAAATACCAGGGACTCATTAAACACTTTCACACTCTTCCAAGAGTGTGAAAGAAAACTAGGAGGAAATAATGCTTTTTGAGCAAATAGTTGTAAGAATAGGGAGTTCTGCTTAAAGGAAAAGTGTGTTTACTTCAGTCACTTTTAGTGACTTTTAATTATGGCAGCTAAATTGTTAGCACAAAACTCTGAAATATCTGGTAGTGTCAGATGATTCTTTATGCCATGGGTGGGGAAAAAAAATCTGAGATCTCTCCCTGACTTTTTCTTTTTCCTTCACAGAGAAAAGCCCAAATTACATGCACTGCTATTTTCATTGTTTGGGGTGTCTTGGTCCATCTGGTTATTCCTCCCTTTGTCTTCATGATGACTGAAGGTTGGAATTACATTGAAGGCCTCTATTTCTCGTTCATCACTATCACCACCATAGGATTTGGAGATTTTGTTGCTGGTCAGTAATAGTATTTTATATATTACTTTATTACATGCGTAGTGTGGCAATTCTACTTCCAAACTCTAATTTGAAAAGATGTTTTCAAAGCTTTTCCAGCAATAATGTTAGAATAGAACATTCTATTAAGGCTCAGTACTGATCCAGTGGACTAGATCTGTCTCTTCACTGTTGGTGTAGACACCTAAGGCCTTTCTTAGGTTAATTTTGCAGCCAAGTTCTAGAGTTCATAAGTCCTTCTGGTGCCCCAGGTCTCCATTTCAGGCCAGGAGCTACCCTACCCACCATGATAGTTGTGCACCTGTGAATGGGATCCAATATCCTAAGCAGGATGTGTAGGCATTGGGCAGTGCTCTCTACACCTGCCTAGAGCTAGTCAATGGGGAATGCTGAGCATATTCCTCTCTCCCTCCTAAGCCTCTTCTTTCTCTAAAATCCTGCTTTGCTCAGGGCTTTCGAGGTGGTCCTTGTAAGTGGAACTCTGAATCTTTTTCTCAAGGAAGGTGCCTATATATACATACCTCAGTGGCAGGAAGAAGACTTGAAGTTTTCAAACAGGAAAATGTTCACTTTTATATCTTAGAGGGAGAGGACAAATATGCTGCATTTTTATTTTGTTAGTCCAGTGGTCAGAATACATATGGCCAAAAAGTGGAAGATGTAGGATCAACTTTTTCTTTCAGATCTCCACTTGCTACCTCTCAGACCAATGTTCAAATAGGCTCTTTTAGTGAGGAAGAGAGTAATTCTCAGGGTCATAACTTCAAAGGTTTATCAGCTGCGAGTCTTCTTTCAGTAATGTTTTTGTTTTTAATTTCTTGTAGGTGTAAATCCAGATGCAAACTATCATGCGCTTTACAGATATTTTGTGGAGTTATGGATTTATCTGGGGCTAGCTTGGCTCTCACTCTTTGTTAACTGGAAGGTCAGTATGTTTGTGGAAGTCCACAAAGCAATCAAGAAACGGAGGAAAAAAAGAAAAGAGTCATTTGACAACCATCCTCGGTCTAAAAAACCTCTTCAAATGGGTACCTCAAAGGATGTCAACATTTTCAGCTTTCTTTCAAAGAAGGAAGAGACCTACAATGACCTTATAAAGCAAATTGGGAAGAAGGCCCTGAAGACAAGCAATGACAAAATGATTATAGTGGAAAATGCCAAACAGATGAATGCCAGTATCGATGTTCAGGTGACTTACACCAAGACAGAGTCATTTGAGTATGATGAAGCTTCCCTGGACATTCAGAATGGTCATGTACTGAGACCCCTCCATGATAAACGTATTGGAGACAGCCCTCTAGAGGGAACCATGTTTGTAAACCAGCTGGACAGGATTAGTGAAGAAGAAGGTGAAGTGTGGGATTCCAGAGACTATCGGCCCTTAATATTTGAGAATGCCAATATAACATTTGTAAATGAAGATGATGATGAAGAGGAAGATATCTCAGATGATGAGGAAACGTCAAAATCCTCTATGGATGATAATCTTGCAGAGGAATCTGAAACTGCAAAAAAACTGGTAAAATTCCCATCCTCTGATGAATCTACCTTTACCAATAATGAGCTAGAACTTTCTGTGCCTTACGAACAACTGATGAATGAATATAATACAGTAAGCAATGTGAAGGCTGCCACGTGAGGCATGCTGGACAATGGTTTTCTGAAAGTAGTCAGTGCATATTTAACATAGAGCAAGGAGGAAAGTATGTTTGCAGCTTCTCCTGTCTCTTTGAAGACAAATGCAAGTCCCAAACTAAGAAACTCCAGTTTCCTTTTCCCATGCTAACTTGGCTTCTGAGCCCATCAGCTTTGCTTTTCTGAAAGACTTGTAAAATAACAGTTGAATATGGAGTCCCACTCCTTCTTTGGATTTTATGGTTCTTGAACAAAATAGAAAAGACTAGTTAATACACTGGATCTGCTCTGAGTTCATGCATTTCATTGAGGAAATAGTTTGGGAGTGTAACTATACTGTTGCAAGACTGTTTTGGGCATCAAATATGTTCGGTTACTCCATTAGCCTTTCACCTCTGAAAACCTGGATTTGAATCCTGCTTTTATCACAAATGAAATCAAGGGGGTTGCCCATTGTTAAGTTGTTACCACCAAAAATACAGCGCTAGCAAGCTGTACTTAGTGAGAAACTTCAGATGGAGTGCCAGGACACACAGATCTGAGCTGAGGTGTGCTGGTAGACTGAGAAGGAAGCTTCTGAAACATCTCTGTAGAACATGTCAGTGCTTGTCAAATTACAGTGAATTCTAATTTCATAAATAAAATATTAAAATTAGGAGTTCCAAAGGAATGGATCGAGAAGGAGCCCTCTAACAAGGAAAAATCATCTGGGATGAAGCTCACCAGTTGGGCTGCTAAGCTGCACATCAGCCCCAGAACTGTTAAAAGAGTAAAGTGACCGGAAGACTTACTGATCAAAGTATGTATGAGCACAAGCAGGATGCAATGAACGTTTTTAATGTTGAAAGTGTCCTTCCACTGTCCATTTCCTAAAGGAAATACTTGAATGAACCGTATACAGTATCTGTGTACAGGTGAAGTTTTATTGACACTGTTCTTCTTAGGAAAAAATCACCTTGGGAAGCACAGATACTCTCCAAATGCCCTGATGCCTGTCAGAAGGGACCTGTAGCACTGCTGCTGATCTGGGCAGTGTGTTAGTCAGTATTGTTGTTTGATGTTCCTCCCTGCGTTGGTACTTCAGACATGACTTGAATGGGAGATGATTTTTGAAACAGTTGATAACACTTTGTATTTTTGTTTTTAGAGTTTGACCTATGTGCATATACAATGGTTATTGTATCCCGCTTGAAAGAAGGTTGGGCAATATCAAACCTTGGGCAAACTGAGATGTGATCAAGTGACTTCAGGCTATGTGGCATGTTTTTTAGAAGGAACTTTGGCTCTAAGCTTCTAAAAGTAATATCTTTTGTCTTGGAGATGGGCTGCTCACTAGAAGGAAGCATGTTTGTTCATAATATGTATGCCCAAATTCTTTTGGCTACAATGAAATTTTACCATGGTTTTATTTTACTTTCTTTTTCCATATTTATGCATTAACCCTGACAACTCTTTCAAATGAGGCTCATGATTATATAAAGGTACTGACTTCAGTTTTATCCAGTATACTTGGAAGAGAAAATAGCCAAGATTTTTAACCTTAACATGTCAAGTTCTGCTGATCTGTTTGGTTTTAGAGTATTGAAGTCATTCTGGTATGTCCGAAAGTTTCCGAAGTTCAGTGAACAGTTAAAAATCTTCTGTGTCCCAGTCTTGTTTTCAGTGTAATGCTGGCAGACTCACTAGCTCTGTAAGAAGAGCTTATGGAACCTTGCTATGCTAATCTTAAATTACTAGCTATTTCTGATAACTACAAGTATTGGCTGCAGCTTCAGTTGCTGGCCTGTTCCACAAAAGGAGGATAGATGGGAAACTGGCACTCTGGCTGGATGCCTTTAGATGGGAAGTTTTGAAGTTATCTACTCTGAAACAAGGGACTGTCTTTATTAGTCTATTTCTTTCCTAGAATTTTCCACATATATGACATTTTTTCAAATAGAATGCGAACACAATGGCGAAATTGTGGCCAGTTCACGTCCACCTCTGTTATACTAAATAACTGTGGAGTCAACGTAATTTGATTTGGTATTTAATCTGCAATTTATGATAGTATTGTTAAAGAGAGATTCTCATTTATAATCAAATTTTATTATATTTACGCTACTTGGAGCAGGGGACGTTGGATGAATTTGACTTGTATGTGACAGGAAAGCGGGAGAGGCCATATCAAGAAGACTCTTATTTAATTCTAGTAAGATACCTTAATCCTCACCGTTTTAAAATTACTCCAAGCCCTTCAAGTGTTTCTATCTGAAGGGTTGTGGTTGACAGCTGTACTTTATAACTGTAGGAGATGTTAGGTAGGATTATGTGCATGATGAGTAGTCAGTCTAGCCTTCTCTTTTTTTTTTATAATGTTTTCTGTTTTAAAAAGTCCACACTAACTTAAAAGAAAATGAGAAAGCACTCCATATAGCTTTTGTTGTCCTCCAACTTGTCTTCCATTATTGATGCAAAGATCAAAGTTTTAGTTAGAAAGCTACAGGACAACAAGGAAAGAAAAGACTTCCAGCAAGTGCATGAAATGGAAAAGCATAGTCCAATCTTCATTTAAAACCAAAAAAGAAAGAAAAAAAAGAAAAAAAATCTCTTTAATATGGAAGTAATACAACCCAGACACTTGGCTGGGCTGCTTTGACTGGGAGGAGATGTTTTACACTGGAACCCAGACTCTGTTCTGCGTAGCAAAGTGCACTTGTACGCCAGAGCTGAGAATAGATGGGATCTGTTTCATATTATCAAACTAGATGTGGCTTCTGGCCTTTCCCAGTGTAGTCAGCATAGACTATAAGTCTGCATAATAAGTATCATGGGATTTAAAGTAATAGTTTAAATTTATTAAAACAAAGTACAATATTTGCAGTTTTTTGGGGAAACATGATCACACCTCACAAAACTGTTCTCAAGATATCCCACCATGTGCCTTAATGTGATCTTAACACTGGGAAAAAATTCCTCTTTACACAGGGGCCAACAGAATTGGTCTCGTTAAGCCCTACATGTTTCAGAGTTTTGGAGGGGTTTAGTTGGTGCATAGCTTTCATAGTGGCTCTCTCCAAAAGGCTGAACCATTCCCAGGGTTTTTAAAATTATGGTGCCATCTCAGAAGTGCCAAAGTGCTAAACAAGACAGCTTTTTGCCTGCCTGTCTTCCATGTCTTGAGAAAAGAAGCTGCCTGGGGGGATCTAAACTAATGTCTTTCTGCCTTCAGATTTACATGTAGTGACTTAGAGGGGTGTCCAGGCTGGATTCAGCTCCAAAAGTGCCTCTGAGTGAATTCCCCAGTGCTACCTGGTTATGTCTTGTAGTTATTTCAATTATTTGGTCAATCTAGAAATACTTTCTTTGGATGCCAGTTAAGATTTCTTTTGGCTAACTAATAATGTTAACAGTTTTTTTAAGGCTGTGGAATTGGTTTTATAGGTGAGACAGATCTCTTCCTGGAAAGAGAGGAAAGGGGGATTTTTAAGCAAAGAAGGAAAAAAAGCTTAAAAGCATGTATAAGGAAGGTATGGAATAGCAGTGGAAACTCTTCTTTCTAGCTGCTGCCTACAAGTAGATTTTATTTCCAGTCACATCATGTGAAGGATGGGTTCACTTACTAATTTTGCCAAGATGAGCCAGTACTTTAATTTTTTTCTTTTTTTTTTTCAAAAATTGAAAAAAAATCCTGAAATGTGACCATAGAAGTCTGTTCCTACAAAAGGCCTTCTAAGTGCTATAAGGCTATGTGAGCCCATTTTTCATGACATCGTTGTGATGCTTCTTGGGTTTGTATTGTGCTATTGAAGCCTATTTGTACCAGAGGGGCATCGTTTTCGGATACCTGTCTCACATCAGGCAGTGTGACACATCTGATACACTGGTACGAAGTCACTGAGGAAATACAAAATCGGAGTGTTAAATTTTTCTGAACTAATGATTCGTGAATCTGTTGCTGGCAATGGATATCACAAAGCCTGCAGAATTAAAACCAGACTGATAACAGATCCATGGTGACACAGCTGTATATGCTAAGATTTTATTTTTCCTCCAGTTGATCTGGGAGAGTGTGTAGAGACAGACGAGGAGAGCAAAAAGCAATATACAAGTCTGTTGACTAAACAAAAGGACTTTGTTGTAGACTTGTAATTTTTGTGCCTCGTGGGATTCATTCCATTTGTGATGGATTTAACTTTTAAAAATTAGCTCGTCTTTCATATGGCTTTTGACATTTGTACAGTTCTGACTCTTATCACTCCATAATATGCCTGTCTGTCCGTTCTTTGTTGCTGATTGTCACTGGAATCACACTGTATGTAAATATTTGCTAAGTCTTTGTAAAATGTAATTTATTTTAATATTTTGCAATAAAAAATTTACAATTTATCCTGACATGAGAAGAATGGCAATCAAGATTTCTTTTTACAACTACCTACACTTGTAATGCACCTCACAGATGAGACTGGTCCTGGCCCAAAGAGCTGGAAGGTAAAGAGCCAAAAAAGCGAGTTGTTTTATGCAAGCAGATGCCTGAGCTTGTGTGGGGTATTGATGACTTATGTTCAATGGCATCTGATCTTCAATTAGACACAGCATAGCAAACTATTATTCAGTGTGGATTTTGGACAGCTGTTGAAAAATAAACTTAAGTTATTTTAAGGGCTGTGTTTTATCAGTGGGCTGCTTTTAAAGAAGATGCACAGAGATGGGAAGTGTAAGAATTAACCAGTACTGTGATAAAATAAAATGGACATTTATAACTGATATCTGAATCTCATGCCAGAGCTATTAAAATATCTGAGTAGCTGTTTATGAATTTTTGCAATATTTCTAGTAGCAGTGCTTACCATTTTTTCAGGCTAGAAGTATTTGCAGTCCTTCAGCTCCAGGAGTTTCTGTGGCAACATGCTGGAAAATAGCTACCTACCTGCCTTAATGGGCAGCAAAATGGGACTTGGTGATAACTGTGATAGAGGTGTAGCCATCTGAAGAAATTAAGACAACCTCAGCCTGAGGAGGAAGAGACTGAACCTTGGCTTTCAGAAAACTGAATGAAATTGCTGAGGCACGAGCTAGGAAAGTGGGGAGATGCATGAGCGAAGGGTGGATGCTGCTGGGATTTGAGTAAGGAGAGCCAATCTCTGCATTTTCCTCCAGCCACACAGCAGAGGGACAGTGGAGGAGGAGAGGTGCCTGACCGGTGGCTGATGCCAGAAAGAGCCAAAGAGGGAGGTGGCAGCTCCTCATGAGCTGAGGGCAGCACATAGCATGGAGTCTGCTAAGCACCCAGGAATATTTCTATCAGCTCCCAGCAGGTTGGAGACTGTTGTTCACCTTCTGCCCTCGGAATTTTAGTAGTGTCATTAATTTATAGAGGGTAGGGTAGCAAGAAGTAGGAAAACAGGACAAACCTGTATCTGTAGCACACCTGTTCTTATGGTCCATGCCTGGGTGCAGGGTTCTCAGAACACAATAGCTTAATAGATAAAATCACAGACCAGCTGACACTTAAAAAGCCTGAAATCTTTTCACTGAATGTGTTATCATAGGCCTGTGCAATGCCTGGTGCAACATGATACTAGCAACCTGCAGCTTGTGGACACAGAGAAATCAAACCTTTAATTCTGGGAGATGAAGGCAGTAAAAAAGGCATGATGAGTTGCAGTTCAGGACCATTTTAAACAGGGAAATACTACTCCATTCAGGGCAGTTTCCTGTAGCTGGACCCAGGTCCTGAAGAACCCATAAAGTACCTCTCTCAACTCTTACACAAGGAGGTGTTGGAGCTCTGTTACCTATAGTTTAAAGAGGAGGAGTTTTCTTTTTAAATTAGTGACTTGCACCTTGTGCCTCTCAGCAAGGGTTGGCTGGCTTTGGGGTTTTGGTTTGGTTTTTGCTTTTTTTTTTTTTTAAACATACTTTTAGCCTCAACCTGCCCTTGGTAAGATAGCTAATACTGTGATATACAGGAATAAAATATTGTGCTGAGTACAACGTTCCTTATATTTTTACTTCTTTTTGTTTCTTAGAGAATTCCCTTGACCTGCACCCAGACTGGGCCTCCTCCACATACCCTGCCTGGCTTTACAGGATGATTGCAGGCTGGGGCTTCATCCCTGAGGAACCAGGGGAAGTGATGGGCAAATGGGAGTAAACCCAGCCCTGACCAGAGTCGCCCATCTCGCTGAGAGCCAAGCCATGGCATTGCCTCTGCCTGGCAGGCCCTTAGCTCTCCACTCAGACTTGTTCATCACTAGGTCTTGTGCAGCCTGGAATGCTGGAAGGGGTTGCTGAGGGATTGTTCTTCACTTTCTTTTTGGCAAATACCTGCTTTTGCGATGAAGCTAATGCAACTCCTGCTGACTGATGGCATGAGGGCAAAGACTTAGGGAAAAGGGGGTGCAATACTGCCCATTACTGTCTTTTACTCCTAGCTCCCAAGGAAACAGACTCGTGAGGGGTCGGGGGGATTGGGGAGGGTGAGGGGGTTGGTGTTTTGTGGACAGTAGGTGTCCAAGCAGGTGTTCTTTATCTCGGGGTGAACAAAGTAGCAGCCACTGGTTATCTTGGACTACACAGTCTGCCGAGCACAGGGAGTAGTACCACGACTGATAATGGCACAGAGGTCCAAACCAAAACACCCACAAGTACTCAGCTAACTGACCAAGGAAATTTGCTGTTTCACACCAGCAGGGTTCCTCTGGAAAGGGAGAGTTAATGTGGACTGGGATGCTGGAGGCATTATCCTGCACGGAGGCTCCCTGAAAGCCAGGTGTCTGTTGAAGTTGGGAGGGTCTCTGATAGCCAAGATTCCAAGTGCAGCCCATAGCCAGAGCTCCTTCTGGCTCATAAAAAAATTGAGTAGATACGGAAAATATATTAACATATTCTGATGAAATATTCTGATGAAAGTGTTCTGACAAATACTTTGGATTTTACAAGTTAAACTGAAACAACTGTGAAGTCAAAGAGTTTTGGTTCTCTATTTTTAGAATATTTTTAATGGGATGCCAGAACATCTCTCCCTCTTGTCACTCCTTGCTGCTCATACGAAAGAGCAGAAGAGTGATAACTCACTCTTAATATTTTGATGGTTATGTTGTTTCCTCCATGGAGAAAGCTGTGGTAAATACAACCTGTCCCCCCTTTTCTCCTTACTGGGGTGGGGCTGTGAATGACAAAGAAAGCAGAACAAAAAAATTGAAAATATGAATTGTGAAATTAGGGTGAGGAGGCTAAAACACAAAATATCTTAAGTACAAGTTAGTATTTCTCCTATAGACATTCTTTGAAATTTTCCATGCTAATAACATTTAATAACATTCTTTTGGCTACTCTCCTAAATATGCTAAACAAAAGCATCCATGCTTTCAAATTAAATCTATACATTATTAATTCAGGTAAAAAGTAAGTACTTTGACATACTTTTAATCTTATTTGAATATAAAAGTATAATGTGGCACAATAATATGCCTATAATTGTAAGGAGATTTCAAATACTCTGTATGAATGACAGAGAGCAAAAAAATCCTGTTAAAGGCCTGTCAACAGCTTTGCACTGTTCTGTGGACTTTTGGCTTTGGGCACTTTTTGATGACATTTCTGTTTATCTAGTTAAGTTTTTGGGTGTATATGGAAGTATCATAATTCCTAATGCCGCTAAGATCAGAGACAAAAATCCTCTTCTGTGCTGATTTGTGGGTTGGGCGCTATCCATACTGATCAAAATAAACTGTGTGCAGAGGAGCACTTGTTCCTACATACTCCTGGTTGCTGGGCAGAACTGCAAAATATGTGCATACCAATGTGAAATAAATCTGTGTTCACATTGAAATAGAAGTCACAAGCTTCTGAAGCTGGAGTATAAGTGTTTATTCATAAAGCTCTGTTGTCCTTCTCTGGCAACCTTCGTATTTGTGGCTTACGGGTTGTTGGCAGCTAGCAAAAAGTAAAGGAACAAATTAACACTTCAGATGCAGACCATCTCTTTTGATATATTCTATTCCTCTCAACCTGGGACTTTTGCCAACTCATCTCTGGCACAGCTGGAAAGAAAGGAAAAATAGTAAGCTAATTGGCCTGCTTTTTAATTGCTGATTAGAATGGGAAATTAATACAAAAGCAGGAGTAAGCAACACACCTTGGACACCTGAGGGGGACACTTCACTCTTGGGCTGTTTTTGTGGCTGTTAGTTTTTTAATAAATTATAGAAAATGGGTAGGTTAAAGTGAGGAAGTCTTGCAAGGGTGGCCTTCTTTCATACAATGAAGAAAACTCAAGTCTTAAGGTTTTTTCTGTGCTGCGTTTCTTCAGAAAGTGAAATTCACCAATGTAAATTGTGAGACTAGACTCTGAGATATATGATAGAGATCAGGTGAAAGCAAGAAGGTAGAGCAAATACCTGCTTTTAAAATTTAACCTTCAAGTTATCTGTAGTTCCGTGGTGTAAGTTCTCTATCCTTTACAGCTGCTTGAATTGAGAGAGCCTGACATTTAGCCCCAACTGGTAATCCCAGCATGTCAGTCAGGCAAAGTTAATGGGATGGGATGCTGAATTGAGAAAATTTTTTTTTTTGGGCAAGAGATAAAATTTGCATCAAGTACAGGAAGAAGTCAGAACTACATCAGCTGAGGAATCTGTTAATTGTGGGGAAATTTGCTCTAAAACACTAGGAAATTAGTTTTCTGGCAAATAATTTCAAGCAGTTTTCTGAAGATGTTGTCTGGCCAAGTGATACAGATGTCTATGGGGGAGTTTAATTCTATGATGTTTGTCAGAAGATGCAAAGAATAATCATATAGAGGCATAACAGCTGAAAGATGCAAAAGCTGCAGGAAAGAACTGTCAGCCTTTTAAAACGTGTAGGCTTGAGACAGACTTCTTTCAGAGAATGCAATGAAAATAAAAAATTAGGTGGAGATGGATTGAAGCTCTAACTGGCCTGTATTCAAAAGCGTCTGACCCCAAATATTACTGTGCCTTCGAATACTATGTGTTTTTGGAAATGCATGGGATAAACTTATCTTCCTCTGGCACAGAGAGGGAGGAAGAGACTTTGGGGTTGTCAGAGTTTATGTACTCTAAAATGACCATTCTTCAACAAAAACAAGACTCAGGGTGGGGAGAACTGTGACTGGTTTCAAACACACATTCTACTCAGACCTATGCAGTAATGACCCAACTAATTTTTCAAGGAAGGATACCATTCCAACCCTTTGGTCTGTATCTTCTGGTTCCTGTTGCTTTTCTTCTTGTTTATATGTCTTTTCCCTTCCCTCAGCTGTGTTGCATCAGTCCTGTTACAATTCCCATGCCCCCTAGGAATGCCACGGCTGCCTGCAGGCAGGACACAGCAGCCTCTTGGCATTGGAGGCTCACAGGCAGCAGATAGCCTTGGCTTCTCCACTCAAACAACGTCAGTCTGAGCTGCTTCAGCTACAGGAGGCAGACACTGAACAGCCAAGGCACACAGCTGAGTGGTCATGGCTTCCTTCAGTGAAAAACTCAAGCTTTTGCACGCTTTCAGCCATGCTGTTTATATCTGCTGGGGATTAAGGTTTGCATGGATGTAGCTCTGTAAAGGGCATGGGTAGAGCTTCACTACGGGGCCATGAAGTGGACTGGGCAAGCCTATTGAAGTACAGGGACTTGTTAGTGAGGCTCCAGTTCAAAACAGGTTTTGAAAGAGGCTATGCCCACTGAGAATTTTAGTTGCACTTTTCTAGCTCCATGTTCCTCCTCTCCTCTCCTTTCCACTCCCATTCCCATTTACTGCCATTCCTATGCTCCTCTGTCCCACTTCATAACCACAGTGGTCTCTACTGCTGCAGCCTCTGAACTGGGAGGATAAATCTTAGCTCTTTTTAGTCTGGAACTCTCCAGAAAGCTTCCAAACCTTAAGATACACTTTAGCTTGTTGCTGTGTGTTCAGATCTCTTGGCGTGACTACATTTGTCTTTGTAGATGTGACATAAATTCATGTTACCATTGCACCAAGTAAGCAGCAAAGTTATCACCTGTTTAAATAAATCTTTGGCTCCTAATCAACAATTCACCAGAAGAAAAGAAATTGAATAGAACAAAATATGTTTGATTATTTACTAAAGGCATAATGGCCTGGAGACTGAAAACAAAGAGTGGGACTGAAAGCCAGATGGCAACCAATATTATCTAGACAGCCTACATATCAAATCTTTAGGGTACAGAAAACTCCCCCAGTGGAATCTTTTTAAGCAGCAGAGAAATCCATATGTGCTACTTTCCCAGTTACAGTAATTCCAAATAAATGCCAAACTGTGACTTTAAAAATACCATAGATCAATGTCAGGACCCATTTATGTATAACACTTGACTGTAAGTGGCTTCAGAATGCCAGTGAGAGGGGAGGAGTGGGAATGGGGTCTCACAACACCTCTGTGCAGAAGCCCCCACCATGAGATTTGCCACCTGAGTTATAAAGGAGCCTGTAGAAAGCTGATAATGCGTGAGAGCAGGAGCCCATAGCATGGACATTGCTGGTACCACGTGCCATAGTTTAATTCTAGAGTGTTGTGGTGCCAGGGAGTGTAGAGGGACCATTTCAGACAGGAACAATCAGCTGATTACAAGCACAGAGGAGCAGACCATGAATAGCAGCTGCCAGTGGCCCCAGGCAGGATTATTGGAGATGTTTGTACAGTTAGCATAGCTCTTGGCTGGTTAGTCTCAAACTGAGGTAGAGGAGTCTTCTTCAAGTATCAGGGATATCTAGCAGCACCAAAGTAATTGTACACAAAAATGCACCCCTAGGAATGAGAAATAGGACTGGATAGAGACAGTCCCCATCTAGAACTTTGAAAAGGAGGAGGAAAATGGAGCAACCCTCACTCCAGAGCATCTGCAGACAGTAGGTGCTCTGCATGAGGGGGAATAAGAAACCATGTCAATTACAGATGAAAAA
Organism: Daphoenositta chrysoptera; assembly: GCA_013397915.1. Lineage (NCBI taxonomy): Eukaryota > Metazoa > Chordata > Aves > Passeriformes > Daphoenositta > Daphoenositta chrysoptera. The sequence continues at coordinate 59,747 of VZRO01006318.1, forward strand.
GTTTCTTTTACATCCCCATATCCTGCTAAACAGCCCATTGCTTGGGCTTATGTTTGGGCCTGGCTAATATTAGGAGTGGGAAGGATAAGAACATGAGTTTGGGTGGATTCAACAGTTTTAGAACACTGTCTCTTGGAGTTCTTGAAGACCCTGAAGTATCCCTTTGCACTGGGACTATGGGATGGAACATGTTCCATTAGCAGGAGTCCACAGGCAAGGAGGGCAGGGCATGTGCCACCATATGCCACCTGCTGGGAAAGGACTTTGAAGAAGCACAAATTGTCATCGCCTCACAAGATCGCCTCTCCCCCACTGAATCACTACAATGATCCTCAAGGGTTAAAAAGAGGTAAACCTATATCTTCATACTGAAGGTCTCCATTATATGACATATAAACAAAGACTGATGTGCAGATGCTTCATGAGAAGCATACAACCCTCTGTTGTTGAGAAGACTCTCCAGGAGGGCAGCTGAGAGTTCCTGGAGAGATCACCTTGTTCCCTGCTGTTACAGACTGTGAGGTGCCTCACGTCCTCTTGCTGCTCTACACTCACCCATCTTCTCCCAGGGAGACGGTGGTACTGTTTCCCTCAGGATCAGACCAGAACCTAGGTGGGTCTCCTTCACAGAACCCCTCACACAAGGTTCGTTTGCTCTTGCCTATTTTTGACGGTGCTAAAGCCTTGGGAGGCCATGGAGTGTGAGCAGACCTCTTTCCTCCCAAACCTACTACTTTTTGCAGTGAGCAAACCCATATGACACTGTGCTGACAATGAGTAGCTGTCTGGGTGTAGCTTTGGTGAGATCTACTGATGCTGTTTCCACCACCTCTCTTAGCAGGTTTTTTTACAGGTAACATAATTTTTCTAACGCGTCACATGCAACTCTCTCAAGTTTAATTTTGTGATCATTTTATGTTCCCATTAGCAAGTAGAAATAATTGGTTCCTGTTCTCATCTTCATTTTAATTTTTCACTGTCCTGGCTGCCAAGGCCAGCGGGCAGCAAAACAGGAAGAAACTAAAAACAGAATTAATGAGAAAGAAACAACATGCACCAGTATAGAGCCCATATTAGGAAATTCTTAAAATCCTATCCTTCCACTTCAAAAAAGTAATTTCAAACACTTTAAAAACAATTAAAATCAAATAAAACACCTAGAATTGTTTCAGAATTACTACTGTATGAAAGGATCTGGGAGGTGTCAACTATCCCCCACCAAACACATAAGATGGCTTCCAAAGCCATGATTCCTGGTATGTATGAGCAAAATTAGAAAGTGTGAGAGATGAGAAGTATTGTTCTACTCTCTCGGATGGTGGGGCTAATATGGGCTCTAGCATGGGCTTAGATCATCAGATTTTAAGGAAGCTGTAGGTAAGCTGAGAGCAGTCTGTATTACAGCAACAAGAAAATATTTTAAGAACAGATGACATTTGAGAAAGTCATTAGAAAGGGCTGAAAACGCATTTATTCAGACTATAAAGGAAAACAAAAGGGCCAGTCCTCATAAGTTTTCTGATGGGTAAAATACTGCTGAAAAGTGATAAGCAGAGGCCAAACTGTTCTTTTGTAGGCCTTGGAGAAAATAAAAAAAGAAATCTGTCAACATTGTAATAAACATGACAGAGCCTAGTGCTACAAGAACATGATTTCCAACTGTAAGAGCAATAAACTCCTAGATGGACAAGGACTTTAAATTCTTGGAGAATTTGTGAATGGTTTAGGCAAACAGCTAAACTGTCAGGTACAGTCTTGCTACATGTACAGACACGCAGTACAGGAGGGCATATTCAGCTGTGTGGTGAGGTCCCGTTCAGCTGTATGTTTCTGTAGTTTGTGTCCCTTCTAACAGGTCTGATCTGTTTTTATCACTCTCTAAATTACTGCTCTTATGTGTAGTTAGGGTTACTCAGTCTAATGAGACTCTGCTAAAAATCAGATGTAATATTTCATACATATCGTAGAAATAACATATTCACTTCTAGTTACTTAACTGGCTGCCCCAACATGGTTAGAATGTACTAACATAAAAGAGAATGGGAACATGTAAATAATAAAAAGACAAGGAGACTTCATATCCTTTCTATTTCCTTCACTTCCTTAGTTGTCAAGGCCACTGGAAAATGGTGCTGTGTGGGACCTTCTAGTTCATTGTCTGGCTCTCCCTTCCAGTGTCAAGGATATAGGCAAAGTGTTTGTTGAGGCAAAGATTGCTATGTCTATGACAGTGTATTTCATCTGCTTTTCCACTTGAAAGAATGAATGATTTTTTTTTCTTTTCAAGCAGCTTCTCCTTGAACAGTGTGTCCTCCTTGCCTACCTTTTCCTCCCACTCTTTAGTCATCTTCCATTGGTCTTCAGCCACATGTACGGATTTGTGTGACTTGGATGAAGTGGTTGTACTGTAAATCAGTTGTCATGCATGTAAAGTTACAAAAGTAATCTCTTGATTATAGTCCTCTGGGCTCTAAATTTGGTGGCCTTTCACTGCTGTGTAACAAGTCCCTGTTCATCTACCTCACTGCTTATTAGAAGGGATGGAAAAACAGGTCAGAAATTATGTGAAAGGCTTTGCCTTCCAGAGTAGCACAGATGCACAGTCACAGCTAAAAAACAGCAGCTGGTATCTCAGAGGAACAGCACTCCCTTCGTGGGGAGAGAACTGGCAAAACTTCTGACTACTGGGAAGTTTTATGAAAAGAACTCTCTCAGGAAAGAAAGCAAGAAGCTTATTTACAATTCACTTCCATTTTTATCACTGGTTTTGTTTACTTTTTGGTTTTTTTTTTTTTTCCTTTGAAAGGTTTTACATCAGCTCATTAGACAGACTCGGACAAATTTACAAAACGTTACGCTATTTCTGTTTCTGGAGGAAAGGAATTAACAATCTTCTTAGACACCTATGATTTGCCTGTAGAGAAAGGAAGAATATTATAATGAATTTATAAATCAGCTGGACATATGACTTGAAGTTGCAGTGAAAAGAAAAAAAAATGCTTTACTAAGGTATACTAGAGACTATCTGAAGTACTTACTGACATAAATTATGTTCTATGCAGCTCAAGAAAGGATCAAATAAGAGCTGCATTTCTTATTCCTAATTTATTGGGTTATTTGGATTGCAAGACCTTAAAGATTATTTATACCACAGCTAATTCCATTTCCCCAGAACAGAGCCAAAAAACTTCTTTACTCTTGCATTTAAAGTTTTCTGGTAAAGAAAAGGGAAATGAGGTCCCACATGGTATCAGTGGAAGACCTGTCCTTGGAGGCCATGTCAAGCAGCAGTTCAGGAAAGGCAGAGGGAAGGCTGGTGAAGAAGTGGGGGTTGGACCAGTGTAGCAGAGCAGCCTCTGTTCTCAGCAGGTGCAGCAGCCAGGCCTGTCCCTTTCCTGGGCATGGCAGGGACCCACAGCCCCGCAGGCAGGCAGGGGCACGTCTGTCCCACGGAGGACAGACAGACTTCTGTGCCCGAGTCCTGCAAGGCTCCTGCCTCAGCGTGGGCTCACCACCACGGCCCACAGCACCTGGCTGGGTTGTGTGGAAACTTGTGCTCACAAGATGCGAGAAGGAGCTAAGAAAGAGGGCCAGGGGCACCTCTTTTCCCCAGATTCCCATACATTTTTGCCTTTCCCCTTAGCTCATGCAATTTTTCTGCTCTGCAGGGCAACCTGTGCGATTGCTCACATCAAGCCTAAAGCCATCCTTGCCCTCTGCTGGCACCCTGTAGAAACACAGGAGCACATCAGGAACAGCTCCATCTCTTCAGCTGGTCAAAATCCCTGGGCAGGGGGCAGGTACACAGACTCCGTGCAGTGGGGTGGGGGCAAACCTGTGCAAACCCTCAGTGAGCAGCTTCCTACAGCATCTGCAGCAGCTGAGACAGGGCACAGCAATCCCTTCTGCTCGTTCTCTCCTGATGTTTGCAAGCGGAAAACCTGTCACTTATTAAAGTGGTATATGATTTCAGGTTATTTATGAACAAACCACTCTAGAAAACAAGAAGCAGCTCTGCCAATCACTGTTCACAGTGTTTCTTTCCTTAATTTCTAAGGAAAGTACAGTCCAGTCAGTTTGTAAGCTCAGGGAACACGAGCAAGAGTGGTCTAAGAAAATTGCTTGAATGGCTACCATGGGTGTGCAAGCAGGCTGGTAATGTTAGGTGGCACTTTTAACTCTGAAGGGTCACACAGTGCTTGATTGGAATGGTTGGGTGAAACATTGCACTGAATCCTGCAGGAAAGCCAGCACTGGGGTAGGATGCAGTGGCTGCACAATAGTATGTAGAAATCTGAGACAAAGCAGAAAAAGAACTGTATTCACTTGAAGATATGTGACACTTTAGTTTGGCAACAGATTACTGGGTAAGTGGAGTCAGCACACCAACACCACTGAAAATGTAGACCACAGCTTCAGTATTCAGGCTGACCTGCTCATAGAATCACAGAAGCTTGGAATGGTTGGGGTTGGAAGGGTCCTTAAAGATTTATTGAGTTCCAACTCACCCCTGCCATGGGCAGGGACAGCTCCCACTGAATCAGGTTGTTCAATGTCCCATCCAACCTGGCCTTGAACACTGCCAGGGACGAGGCATTCACAACACACTCCTGTCTTGCAAGGTTTGGATGGATCTTTTGTATCAACCCCAGCTGTAAAATCCAATAGATTCCAATTTCTGATAAAACAGCATATGAAAAGACTCACGGAAGAACAAGTTAATATAAAGTAGTTTGCAGTAGTTGGATGGCTAATGCTAAATTAGCTGCTATATTGGTTATTATAATTTTCTAAAATTCAAAGTATTGAAAATAAATATAAAACTATGTACAAGTAATAATTTTCAGAAAATAATTGTTCTCTTCCCTCAGACTCTGTGTCTATGATAACAAATAGCAATGTACACCTCCAGAAAAGGCACAAATAAATAGAAAACAACAATCTTTTATCAGAGAAGAAATGTTCAAATGGCAACTGTAAGTCAAAACTTGTGATGCCATTTGTACTCTTTAACTGTATATGTTTAAATCAAATTTATCAAAATAACTTATTTTTATAAATTTTGATCTTGTTTTAGAACAGCAATTGGAAAACCTGGATTATACTTTGAGACACTGTCAATGTGCACATTGCTGAGGATATATGTGCATCTGCTGAGATCAGGCATTTTGCCTTGTCCAAACCCCTACAGCAGTGCCATTGGGGTTCTATTCTCCACAGCCATTCCCAGTTTCTCTTCTAGCAGGCTTTCCTGCAAGCTGTTTTGATCAGTCTCCAGATTCCATGTTTAAGATGGAATTCCCCTCCACCTTTTAAAATCTGTTTCTGTGTTTTGCAGCCTCAGAAGCTCAAAACCCACTAAACATCTCTCAACACCTCAAAGTTAGCAAGGTCTTCAAGAGGAGCTTTCTGCTTTGGTGTTTGTCTGAAGAAGCCACCATTGTGGTGGTACATCACCCTGAGCCACACAGGGAGCCTCAATGTTGCTGTTGGATCCTGTCCAGCACTAAATCAACTTGGTTTTTTCTCTGCTCCACTGGAAAGATGTCTTCGTCCTGCTCATGACTTACTGCGTTACAAGCATTTACCTTGAAACTCTGATCTATCAACATCTGACTTTACAGTAACAAACCCTTCCCAAGATCTTGCCACCCAAATTTATGTCTGAGACCGATGTGACCAGGACTTCACCAGATCCTCTCAGCACCTAATGCAAATATTTTGCATTCCACATCCTCCTTTGAAACTACATAAGTCTTTGCAGTAACAGGTACTGGTCTTTGGAACACATTTTGGCAGAGCAGCATGTTTAACTTTGCATCCCAGACATCATTCCCATGTGGCATTGTCCTTGGAGGGTGGCGCACAGAAAGCTCATATGCCTCAAAAAGTGATTAAGACCTTAGTATAACTTTCAAAAGCTGTTTCTTTTCTGTCATTGGTTTTCATATGGACTATAAGGAATTTGTGGAACTGATTTAGTACCAAAATCAAACCACTGTGCCCTTGTGTCCTGTAGAAGTGTTTGCTCCTCTGAACAAAAAGTGAGATACTCCATCCAGTTACCCTAAAGGCCAGATCTTCCTCTTACTTTTGAAGATCTTAAGAAATGTCCCATGCTACCACTGGTGAATGAATGCAGGTGCTCAGCTATTTGCTTCATGTTGATCCTTATCGTCAGCTTCTGCTCTCCCACCCTTTCCCACTTAAGATATTTCTCTCAAGATTGTGCTGCACAGAGATGTTCCTTTGCTATGTCTTGTCTGCAGCATAGAAGAAACAGTAGAGAAACACTGTTTTGGGACATGAATATTCACATTACCATCAAGCTTCACTACAGAAAAGATCTGAGGCTTTTGGTGAGCTTGCATTAATTACCAGAGCTTTAATGGGAGAGGCAGCCCATGGGCCAATGAATTACATAGCTCAAAAGACGTATAAAAAATGAGTCAAAATGTAATCATATTTGTCAAACAAACATCTCCTGGAATACTTGTTTTGTTGTATGTAATAAGCTCCAAATGCAGCTTATTACCCTGCTTCCATAGGATCTAAAAAGTGACATCTTAGGTAATTTAATTTAATTTAAATAACAGCTGAAAAACTACATTTTTGTTCCAGTTTTTGTATTAGGTAACAATATGTTTCATTGACCCTTTGGTTACTAATTTCTTCAATTATAAAGGAAGAGAACAGGTTTTCCTCTATAATTCACAAACGAGGCTTTTATTCACCAGTAGCAAGGGTTCCTGAGATGAAAGCAAAAGGCATCTGGTCTATTGAAGTTGCCAGCAGAACTCCCACTGCCTGCAGCATTGTCAGAATTTCACACTGAGGATTAGGCATATCCTAATCTGTCCTGATCTTTTATGCTAAAGACTGGTAAAACAGCATTTAAAGTTTTATCAGATTAGACACACACATACTTAACAAATCAAAGGCCTTTTAAAGATAAAACTTGTGCCTCTGTGAGGCCTGAGTCATAATGTGTGAATGTTTGGAGACTGTGACTTAATTCTGCTGAGGAGGATACCTTGTTCAGACTAATGATCTCACTGGAGCTGATGCCTGAGGAATCATGCTGGCAGCAGCAAAACACAAGAGGCAGTTTACCTCAGTAGTCTGATGTAGCAAAAGTTTGGCAGGCTTGATTCCCCTCTGACTCTTCAGATTCACCAACTCCCATTAAATTAGGTATTTTGTTCCCTCTCTCTTGTTGCTGCCTAGGTATAGAAGGGGAATTTGCTCCTACAAACATGTATTAATAATTTCATCTTTGCAATTGATAGATGTAAAACTATACTGGCTTGGAGAAGCTCAGCGAGGTCATTTCCAAAGCATTAAAGTTTCTCCCTTTTATCCTTCCTACCAAGGGAGTACACTCCTGGTTTCTTTCCTTTGGGAAAAAAATACAGCATGGAGAGAAACAAATAAGCAAATTACAGTGTGAGGAGAAACAAGTAACTTTTTTCACTTGTTGAAAATTTGGTTTTGTTCAATTTGACTGATAACAACTCTGCACTTGAGAAAGGCCATGTTTCAACTCCCACTGACAGATGCACAAGAGGTGCACTCTTACTGCCCTGTAATTGTACAGTGAAGACATCCCAAGATGTATGTCCGGCCTGCATACTTCCTGAATTTTTTTCATCCTGCATCCAAAAGAAGGGGCTGAAAATAAAAATGCCAGAGCAGAGAGTATCTTCATCTTCTGTACAATCAGGCATATTCCAGGATCATCACAGGTACTCTTTTCACAAATACATCCATCTTCCTTTAAAAACTAATGAGGGGTTTCAGCCCTAGAAGAAGGCTGTTCCAAATTCTCAGTCCTTTGGGGTCTGGAAATCTGTTTTCCAGCAGAGATCTATTTTTGACTAATTCTTACCTATTTTTAGTAAGCTAACCTTATCCTTTAGCTTAAGTATTCTCTTCCTTTTGAAGTGTTATGTTCCGGCGTATTTACTTACAGTAATTGTATCCCCACTCCACTATTTTGTGCTTATTTTGTTAGACTAAACAAGTCAATGTCCTTCATCTTCTCCCTAACCAGTGTATTTGCCTTTCTCTCCTCCACTCCAGTGTGCACAGCAGTAGTCAGGAGTTTTTACAGATTAAAGCTTAGCAAATAAAGATTCCTTTCTCACTCCAGGAAATTCAACAAGGAACACTCTATTGTAGCAACAAACTCTAGGTGCTATTGTTATCGAGACTATTGCTATTTTATCAATAGCAATAAATTATACTTCATCTGCTTTTCATACTCTAATCAACAGATGCATTTACTTATTTCTTCTCCCCTTTCAAAGGAAATGCATCAAAGTCAAAGCATAATTTTGTGTCTTCAGTTTACTGATTCTCATTTTTTCCAGCTAGAATCATTATCCTGGAATCAAAATCACTTGGTTCTTTATAATTCACACTGTGTTTTCACATTTTTAACACATTTCAATGTATGAGAGCTGACATCGCATTTTAGGTCAGACTTAACTCAAATCTGGCTGAAATTTCCTGAGCTTCTCTAGGGGAACAAAACCAAACCCTAGATATTCTAGGAAACATCCCCATAAGCAGCAGAATGGAGATTAAAAGCAAGAGTTGATTTCATCTGAAAAACAATTTGTTTCATGTCTCAATTAAGAAGGCAGGAGAGAAAACCACAGTAACTACAACTACAAAACCCTTGATGCAGGCAAAGTAGTAGCAAAGAAGTGCATTTTAAACTGGTATACTTTACACTGCACGGGGATTGACTGGAGCTGTGTTACCAAAGAACTGCAGCGTTGTGCCTCATCCGGGGGATGTGCCTCATCCCAGATCCTGAGCTCAGCTTTGCCAGTGGGGAAGGCTGTAATTCCCAAAACACCTGGAGACAAATCAGCCAGGCTTCTTATGTCAGACCTCTGCATGCTGCATGACTTCTGTGAGCCTGAAATACAGCATTCACCTTTGGTGTAAAATCTGTTCAGATCTGCCTTCACTTACCAAAAAGTCTGTTTCCAGTCACTCTGATTGCAAGGGAAACCTGAACTTTAGCTGATGCATCAGTATTTGCTACCTGAAAAATGGCTCTCTAAGCTACTCTGCTCACCTTAGCAGGTATCTGAGTGTTAGTGCCTTGTGGTGAAAATGAAATATTGGTGGATTTTAGGAAGAAGAATCAACTAACTTGTTTATCATCCTCATCCCACACTGTCTCTCCCTCCCTCACAGCTGCTTAAGTAAGCAGCTGCCCTCATTGCAGATCTATCTCCTTTTGATAATTCTGCAATACTATAATATTTTAACAACCTAGTTTTGCAGCACACTGAAGTTTTTAAAGTGTGGAGAATTGATAAACCAAATTGTACTTCTGCATAGAAATACTATTTTACCACCTTTCTTTATTGTATGCTTAGTTCAGTAAATAAATACACATTTAAATAGAACAGCAGCTGAGTTTTCTCTTTCAATTTGATATGTTCCCAAATCAAAACCTTGCTGTAAAGGTGGATCTAATTTGCTAAAACAATGGCTGATTTAAGTAAACATCAAGTGTGACTGCACTGCCAGGATCTTTGTGCTGAAGACTTTTAGTAATGGACATAATTTTCCTTTCATGAAGTGCTTCATGTGACAAGGACAACACAATCTCTGAGGCTTCAGTGTGAGAAACAAAAACTGAATTTCACTGGCAAACAGATGAAAACTACTTTTTTTTTTTTTTTTTTTTTACCTTGCTCAGTGAATGTATTGTAAGGAAATCTGTAAGGCTATACAGTGAAAAATTTGAAAACACCAGAAACTTCTTCCCACCAAAATGTTCACCCTGTAAACATCTGCAAACATAAAAAAGTATTTAAAGATGTGTCTGGCTATGGTATTACGCACCATTTTTATTTACCCCTGAAACTCAAGACAAATTAAAATACTTGGGAGTGCTTTAGGAAGAAGGGAACAACAGCATCAGAGAATGATCCACTTAAGAGAATCTGTTGTTCTTCCAACAGCTCCCAAAACCTCCAAGTGAAACTTAAAGGCTTCCTTTACTTCTATACCTAGCACAAGGATAATCTGGGTGCTGATGTTGACCCACACTAGATCATCCTTCTAGTCCCCTGGGGATAGAAGGTTTTGATTGTGAGAGGTCCTTATTCCTACATAGAATTTCAGGTCTCAAAAAACCTTTTAGATGTGAGGATTTGGCTTTGAGTCTTGTAAAACAACTGCTGAGCATCCATCGTGAAGATACTCATGAGGCATTTTTATATATATATTTCAAAACATCTGCAGGAGGAGAATGCAACAGGCAGAGGAAATATTGGGAGACACTCTCATGGAGCTTGAAAGGAGACATCAGCTCTTGCTGAGTTCTTCCTATGGCATGTGTGACTCTTGGAAAGATTGTGTTTGTTTCCTTAAATGTATCACCAGGCTTGAGTTACCCACCCTAAGTTATTTTAATTAACAGGTAAAGCAAGAGCTCTTTGGAGTGTCAGATGCAGAGAGTGCTGGCTCACTGGTAATTCAGAACATGTTCTAGTATATCTCTGTGCCTCAGTTGTCCCAGATGGAAAAAAAAGAAGTAAAGCACTTCAATTTCACTCCGTTGTGAAGTGCTTTGAAATCCACAAGATCAAAAGACCTTCAAAGCAAAGAGCAACGTTCTCAATGTTATCACTCCACTACGCTGGCAAACTCCTCATATGTGTTGCTAATTTCTGATTGCTACTTGTCCCCTCCTCCCCAGAGTGACAATTACGGAAAAGGCAGGCAGGTACCACATATCTTATCAGCAGTTTCAGGTAAAGACAGATGGAAATGGAAGGGGGAGAGCTGGAGACAAAGCAGGGGAAATCACGCATCAGTTTGCATCTCCAGATGAGATTAGTCTTCACTGGCTCCTGATGTCCACCTAACCCAGACATTGCCTGAAGGTTCATTTCAAACCGAGAGAGCAGCACAGCCCTCAGCACCACAGCTGAGCTTCCATGTAGTTGTCAGTGTAGCTGACAGAGACAGTAAATGATGGCTCCCCAGTTTAGACTGAACCTGCTGGTTCTTGACATCTGCAGGAACATGTCCTGAGCACCGAGTGATTTAGAGCAATGCTCTGAATAATCAAAGGAATTATGTGTGCACCCACTGCTATATTATAATGATGCATATGATAAATGAATTGACCTGCAATTTCCTGCAGCATTAGCTAGAGCTAGTATTTCCTTTTGTAGATTGTATTTATGGAAACCTGACTGTAGTGGGTCAGAGTGACTTGATATGTGGCTGATGCAAGCAAAGATCTTTTTAAAGTCAGACAGGCTGGGAAGAAGCTTTCCTCCCATCAGGCTCAAACATTGTTCTGCCACTTCATCTTCTGCAACTATGAGAAATCCAGGTAACTGTGACAGTAACCATGGTCACTGTCAGTCACACCAAAATCATGCAGGGGTAGTCACAGCTGAATTATTTGCAGCAGCCAAGATGTATCTATTCAGAAGTGCCTTTGAAAGGATCATCCCAGGTCAGTGATGGTAAAGCAGTAGCACTGGTACCCAGTTCAACACAGGCAAAATTTGGACCTGCCATAAGATTCAATAATTTTTAAGATTAATTTAATACTGCAAATCAGAATATTTTACTGCCATCGCTCTAAATAATAATTTTTTGAGATGGACAGTACAGAAGTGCATATATGTATAAGGAGAGTCATACTTTTATCCATTTGGAAAAGAAGAGCAAAAATTCGTGTAAGGCAAAATAATATTCTAAAGGCAATGATCATCTACCCGCTGCTGTCTCTGTGAGGCTAAAATAAATTAATAATCTTTCTGATTGCAGACAGCCTTCAAAAAAAACCATAGGCGCTCAGTGTCAGTTGTCCTAATTCATAGAACAGCTTACATAAAATACCCAAAGTCCTTACTGAGCCCAGGCTCAGGCTTCGAGGCACAATCCTGTGCCACTTCTGTGCCACACCAGTTCCCAGCTGTGTGATCAGGTACCTGCCCTGGACAGTCTCTTGAAAACAGGCAGCAAGATGAAGCATTACCTGGGCAAACTTCAGTCCCATTATCTTTATTTAAATCGTTCACTGCAGTAATTTTTTCCCCCCATTTTCCTATTTGTGTCAAAAGCAGAGGCTGGGGAAAACATTCCCCGCCCTCAGACACAAGTAATTTTTTGAGCGTGAGTTGTACATATTTTGAAACTTTGTACTATGAGTAACTCTCTAGAGCCCAGTCATGGTCCAGCCCAAATGACCAATTCCAGCAAATTTCTGATATGCCCCCCTACGTCCCCTGACCTTCCCTTTAATTGCTCTTCTCCTCCCTCCTGCCCCTGACCAGAGTGCTGGGAGCGTTACGGTGGCTAATGGGAGAGAAATGGGGAGACCCCGAGGGGCTGGTTTTGTCATATCCCTGGCTCTGAACCCTGCCCTTCCTCCCCTTCCTTCCTTCCTCCTGCTTTTCATCTTGGTGCAAAAGGAAGTGGCACTTGGCTGCAAAGTCTTCCGTTTTGCCTCCTCTAGGGCAGGATGACCAGTCCTCCTCACACTCCAAGCCGTCCTCTAGCAGGACAGGCAGCTCCATCGCCCTCCACCTCCCACAATTTCCCCCTGCCAGCAGGTGCTGCTGCCCACAGCAGGCGAACAGGCACCGGCAGGGTGTATCCTGGTGTGCCCTGACGTTGCTGCATCTCGCTAACCATAAAAAGCCCAAACCAGTGATTCCACAGAGGAATGTCTCCATTAGAAACTGAGAAAGCGCACAAGGCAGCGTGTCTGGAACAAAAATTGAGAGATGTTTCTATTCCTTTGCTGCAGCCAGGATCTGCCAGATGATTTTGCAAAGTTCACAGCACCACCTATACCGATGCTCCTGCCCTCTCCCTCCGTAACTGTGCTCAGGAGAAACCAGACACTAAGCTGCTGCCACAGTCTCAGCACTGCAATGACAAAAGCTTACCAGCATGTATGCAATAAGCTTTCTTTTCTTCTGCCACCTCAATATAAAACAGCCCACTTCTGCTTAGTAAGTACTATCAAGAAATTTTGGACTGAGGTCACCACTGCCTTACTAAGAAATATACAATCTCCACCCAAATAGAAAAAAAGGGTGATTGTTCCTTGGGGAAGGTGACTCAAGGTTTGGTGGCAATGCAATGTGCCTTTTGATCGCTATGTTAAACAAACAAAGTCTACAACGCCAATACTCCTGCAGACGAGGATATTAACAGTGTTGCCAAACACTTGCACATTTTCGACTGACAGATGCCCAAATGCTGTGTAAGAGCAAGGACCAAAAAAAAAAAATCATAATCATTGGCAAATATTTGAAATATGCCTGTATTATTAATCCTGCTTTAGTGATTGTTAGATCAATCTCTTAACTAAACTACTTAGATTGTTCGATTGTTTGTTTGTATGCAAAATCAAGGAATCAATCCTTCTGTGGAGAGAAATACAACACAACCACAAACAAATGTCACATAAACACCTAGTCCACTGATGTACAACTTAGACACCTTAAATATTGGAAACATTACCCTGTGATATATCTCCACTGACTTTTGTTGTGTTGAGTAAATGGAATTGGAAGGAAGTTCAATTAATTCACAGGTTGCTGGGCTGAAATATTATCCGAGGCTATCAGCACAAATAGTTACTTATCTTGTTGGGAAGAAAAGTATTTTAAACTTAAAGTAATGCAAGTGACTATAATGTTACAAAGAAGCTGAAATCTTCAGTTAAAGGGGAAGGAGCTTTCCTGGTCTATGTACAGAACATCCAAAAATTTCAGTGTCTCAAATTTACCCAAGATTAAGATAATGTAAAAATGCATCCCTGGTGACATCGGCCTTCCAAATCTTTTGACAAAGGCACTACAATTCACAGTTGATATCACAAGTTGCAGTCATCGAGAAGTATGATAAGGGCTGTGTGGAAGGTGGAAGAAATTTGAAGGAATATATTTATTCCAGATGAAAGTCATCAGCTTGTCTGATAATAGATTTCAAACATAAAAAATGTCATCAGTTGATCTCCATGTCCAGTACAGGCAGGACATAAAAGTGAAGAGATCAGCACTCATCTGAAGGATTGAAAAGAGCTTTCTAAGTTCAGGAATAAGCTATGTAGCCCTTTTTGGAGACTCCAATTTTGGAGGTTTTTAAAAGAGCCCTGTGCCAGGGAACATCTAGGTGTTCCCTGTAGGTGATACCTTGAGGTCCTTATAGATTTAAACTTCTGTGATTCCAAAATATTCTCCTGAAGTTTCAGTTTTGAACATTTACCATTTTTTGACCTTTTTTTTTTTTAAATAAAATAATTTTAAAGGCTATTTCATGCTGTCTTGTCTTGACAGAAGCATAGAAAATATTGCTGTGAGGGCTTTCCGTACTGAGGAAGTTCCCTTAGGTTGCTTGTGGTCGCTGTCCCCGAGGCTGAAGGCTGCAGACCCTGGGATGGCTCCTCAACACCAGCAGCCACCACAGCTGCTCGTGTCCCTGGACTACACCTGTAGCTCTTGTCACTTAGTAAACAACTAATATTTAGTCTGGTCATCACATATGGTAGAAGCAACATATATGAAATGTGCTCCATGTAAATAACCTAAAGCAAAACAGGATTTAAACCCCACAGATAACATCGTTGCAGTAAATGCTTTTTGAGTCCCCAAAACTGCACAGGGTCCGAGTGACTTTAAAACCTGAAAGGATTGGGAGGGTGTGATAAGAGAGTTAAATTTACTGAAGATGAGGTACCTACTAGCACCATGATAAGGCTGATGGAATCTGACAGGAGGCAGGAGTGGCCATTCTGTCTTTAATTGCCTTGTTTTTTAACTTAGTTCAAATCACACCAAAAAGAACAGGCAACCTTTCTCAAAATTCTGTGGAGCTGAGGTCTGTTTCCCCTAGTCACCAATGACTACCAGGAATGTACATCTCATGCACACATACATCACCATCTCAAAATATATGTGTTTGTGGAGGAGACTCAGTGATTCAGCTGACAGCTGATCTGAAGATGTGGGATTACATGGTGTGTTGACCTGATTCGAGAAGCTCACTACGAGGGAAATCTTGGAATAGAAAATGTCAAGTGACATCATTAAATCTTTATTTAAAAATCAGAGATCCAGGAATGTTTTACATCTGCTATTCTCAACCTCTGGAGCATCCAAGTGTCTTCTATAGATGGTAAAGCTCAACTCTGTGCCAAGCTGTGTGTGCTTGGCCCCTCATCCCCCAGCCCAGCCTTGTGAACACTGCAAACACTTGCCATAAAGTTGCTGAGAACAGAGGAAGGAGCAATGTCAGCTGATGAGCACCATGGTCTAGGAGAGGGGCTAATTATTAGGGACTTGACTCGAGAGAAGTAGTGCTTGCTCTGGGTGTTGTTTGGATAAGGGAGTCTGAGTCAAATCCTGTGCAAGGAAGAGTGCACCATATCCTGCATTCATATTGCTCTTACATCTGGAAGCACTGTGGCATCACTACAAAGGCTTGGAGAGGAAGGTTTAGGTCACTTCAGTCCTGACAGCTCACAAAGCTGCTAGCACAGTTCCAATGTACATGACCAGGGCCAAACATTTAGCACAACTAAATGTTCCCATCAGTGAGTGATGCTGGAGGCAACAATGTCTGAAGATTTGGTTTTCAGGTGTACATAGAGTGGCAGGATCTGAACTATTTTCTGCTGTCTTTTTCCTGTCTTGTACTACATGCATCAATGGGAGAGACCACAAAGAAGTCGAAAAATAAGCTAAGAATTATTGTCCACTGAGTCATGGTATTGAAACAACAAGGACATAAGTGAAAATCCAAGCATGCAATAATGTGGTGGTATAATGAATACATGCAGCAGTTAAATAACACTCATTAATGGCATTTCTGTAGTTATGATTAGCCACCATAGTGTGGTAGTCTTTAAGCTGTTTTTCTCCAGGTTCAGGCAGCTTTATGCTGCACAAAAGATGCAGCCCAAGGAAAGAGGAACAAAATTGTATTGTGATACCGATTCCCTTGGCTCCCTGTGGACCCCCTCACCCACTCATTCTTGTGTAAATGATGGTAACTCTGGGAGGGTTGTTTTAATTTCTAAGAGGCTCATCAGTGTTAAATGTCTGTAACAAAAATGCTGCCCATGCTCAGGTCATGCCTCTGTACCCAGAATCAGAGAGCAAATCATGGGTGTGGGTGGGCAGCAGCTGATCCAGTCCTGGGCTGAGCTAATTCTCTGTTTTCATTACAGCCTCTGCCACACCAGAACTTGATTTGAATAGAGAGTAAAGGACTCTGAACTGGTACCTTAAATGAGCACTCAAGCAATTCCAAATCAGGTAATATAAAAAAACAGGCCATTTCGATTATGCACTTTGAAGTTTGGCAAGAACAGGAATGGATAAACTCCTACTGCAGTTTGAAAATGGCAAAGATAATAGTGTAGCACAAATATTTCTCGTTGTTTCAAATATCTCCTCCTGACTTTCAGTAAAGATTTAAAATGTATTCGTTTTTCTTTCCCAAGGAGGTTTAGGTGATATACATCTTTTTATGGAGGTTTCGGTTTTCAATGCACACTGTATATACTCTGCAACCATTTTTTTCCCCACAGAGACTTCAATGCTCTTGTTCCAGATATTGTGTTTTCTTTTTCACTGATTTTCTGCATTATATTATATTTCAGCCTAACATGCAACCATAATTTTCTCATTCCCTCCTTAATAGCTGTGGAAAGCAATTCTTCCCAGCAACCAAGTAATCATGACTTTCTGCATACTGCTGAGTAGGGGTAAGCACAATGCCCTTTCAGAAGAGGGGGTATGTGTCATTCATTGGCATATAACAGCAGAATATTTATGCAAAGTCTGTGGTTTCTCCTCAAATCACAGGTAGTTAATATTTAAGCAAACTGTATTAAATATTTCTTTGTTGCACGTAATTACAACATTCCTAAGGACGGAGGAGGAAAAAAACCCAGGCCATCAAGATGACTGAGGGGTTTTATGACTAAAGCTACCTCTTTGTGTTGACTTTGGCCTCAGCTCTTGTCTGGACCAGACATAAAGAACATTTCTTTCATTTGGTGTTTACCTGCTCTTCTCATGCACATTTCAGGGCAATTTACAAGACTTGAAAAAGAGCAAGTAAAGCCCTCAGTCCAGTGAGTTTCCTGCCCTGTTCTTATTGTAGACAGCATTTGCATCTGTTCCTTTTTGCAAAGAGTTTTATCTGATTTTGTTACCTCCAAGAACAAGTTCTCTCAGAGTGATGCAAGTTACTTCTTCATATACCAGCTTTTGGTGAGAGCAGTGTCCCTCAGGATGAGCTGGCTTAGCATCTAGCAGCTTGTCCACCCCCAAGAATTCAATTGCCTGAATATTATTTCCTGAGATTATGTACATCCCCACATTTCTGCAGGAGCTTTCTCCTCTGTCGAAATACTGTCAGCTCCATTCCGGAAAAAAAAAACCAAAACCCTACAAAACCCCATAAAACCCCCACTCTGTTCTTCTTTGCACTGCAGAAGAACTAGGTGTGAAATGCAGCATATTTTGGAGTTTGGACATTAATATTGCCTGTCCCACATACAGCAAGTTTTGAATGGCTGGTGTGCTCAGTCTCTTTTACTTCTGGAGCAACACTGGTTTTAGTGAGACTCAACTTAAAACTTCTATCATAAAGACTTTGAACAGAGGAAGTTAGCATTAGTTTACACTTCCTAAGCAGTCTGATGCTAGAAACCACTCATCATTAGCTCCTCTGTCATCCAAGTTCTCAGTAAATGGATCCAACCTGCATGGGGAAAAAGAGGAATGAGAGCTTCATGGTTTTAACAGCTGTCTCTTAAATGAGTCACAGGGTGACAAGAAATAACATTTGGTGGCAGTCTTGTGGTTGGAACACTGTGTGTCTCAGATTGCTCAAGTAGTTTTCATCCACTGCTGAGGAAGTTATCACTGAACTTGCTTATTCCTTTAAAAGTTGTTTTTCTGGCCATTTGTGAGCTCCAAGTCAAGAAGTGGAATAATCTCTAGAGCTATGACAGCATCAGTGTACCATTTTTTGATAAAAAAGTCATGTCACTTTTACACCACAAAACCGCAAATGGTTTTTTGAGCAATTATGTGCTATGGGTTTGACCTTTATCCTTTCCCAACTCAGTGCTTTGCCTCTTCTCCAACAGGAATTTTTGTGTGTGTAGGTGGCTTGTGGGGAATCTTTTTTTCCCAGCGCAGCAGCAGCATTAGGAATGCTGGTCATATGCCAGGTCAGCTTACAGTTTTGGAAATGGAACCATCCAACCACAGGAAAGTAAACAATGATTTTAAAAAGCACCAAAATAATGGGTTTTGGAAATGTGTGGGTATGGTGGAAGTAAAAATGGGAGAAGCAGGGGGAAAGCAACTTGTTCAATTCCTGGGGACCAATTCCTTTTTATACCGTGGCACAGGTAACTCTTACTAAAGTATGGTGTGCACTTTATTGTACTGAGCTAGAATAAGAACTTAGCTGAATTTTTGAAACAAAACCAGACAAAAAAAGGGTGTTGGAGCACTGGAAGAGGTTCCACCGGGAAGTGGTCACATCTCACAGAGTTCAAGAAGCATTTGTACAATGCTCTCAGGCACATGGTGTGACTCTTGGGGCTGTGCTTTGTAAGGCCAGGAGTTGGACTTCCATGATCCTTGTGGGTCCCTTCCAACTCAGGGTATTCTATGATTCTCTAAGTAAGCTGGGACAAATATTACCAATTATTTAATAGCATTTAATACATGATAGGAAGCAGTCCATTCTCATAAAACCTTAAAGATGTGGTGGTAAGATGAGAAAAAGTGAATGCATTCCGTTCTGTACTATCAAGCCTACAAAACTTCCAATAGCATGTTCCAGTGCTCCATACCTCTATCTCCTGAGGAAACTCTAGAGTAACAAATAGCACTGTGGTGCCTCTCACACTGCATTTGCCTTTTGTGTCCAAATAAATCCACTTCGTGTCTGACCAACCCTGCATTTTCATAAAAGTTGTTGTGAAGAGGCTTAATGAATAAATTTACACTCAAATATAGATTGCATCATAAATTTTACCTTCATGGTGTGGACGGAGAAGGAACACTACTTTAAGAACCAATGAATGTCAGTTTTTCCCTGGATGCGTGGGAATGGGTTTTGGGCAAAGGTTTTAGGATAAGTCGCAATCTGTTTTGTCAGTTGTGTGAGCTGGGCAGATGAAGTGGCTGGTCTGAAAGCCATAAATATCATCTGTGGAGAGAGCTTAAACACCCCCACCACAAACAGGCTAGTATCAGAGGGGCAGGGACCAGAGGTGCTGTCAAAAGAAGAGATTATGAAAAGAATAAAGGACCTAAAAAGTGTATTGGTTGGTATAGTGGCATCCTAAATATTTTTGTTGTCTTTGTATTCCCTTGTATGGATTCAGAGCCACATCCTCTGGCCCAAACTTTTCTGGTAGCTCCAAGAATTGCATGTGTTCTTTAATTTTCACCAAATCCTTGAATGCCATACCTGCATTTCCTTCAAAGGAGGCCCTTCCCAGTATTTTACCTCTTCTTAAAATATCCCTATGTAAGCTCAGAATTATCTGTTTTGAAAAGGATGGGACCTAAAGGTGAGAGGATGAAGGCTTTGTCAAGAGAAGCCTTCTCTTTTCTTCATTGCCATGATTTTGACCTTTTAGAAGGGAACACGAATTCACAAAAGAATCTGCAATAAAAGGCTGTGAGGAGCTTTTTCCCCTCAGGTTTCTTTTCACCTGTTAAAACTGCATAGTCTCAAATGTACATGGTTCTTGACATCTCTGCCACAACTAACACACAAAACAGAAAACTGATAGCTAGCAGTCCAGTTGATAAATTTAAATAAACTCATAGCAACATCTGAATTATTCTAAATACATGCCCCAATCATATATATCTCATTTTTTGGCAGAGAAGACCTACAGTGGTTTTTAGGATTGTAGGACTCAGAAAATAAGAGGAGCCAAAGAAGAAAACATGAATGGAAATAATAAAAACCATCCTTTCACCTAGGTACAGATGAGCACCTTTTGGGTTTTAGTATTTGCTCTAAATTCAAAGCAAGACATGGTGCCCATCTCTTGACTTGCTAAAAATATCCAGCATTATCAGGTATTGACCGCAGTTAAGGAAAGATGTGCTGCTTTGTTCTCTGCAGCATTTGAATAATATAGATGAGGTTTTCTTTCACTTGATAATTTACTTTATTAATGATGTTACACACTGAAACTGTGTGTAAGGCTGTCAAGTTTGAGAAGACAAGGAGACTTGAAAGAAAAACATGCAAATATGATGGAGGGAAGAAATAACAAAGCCTCTCTCAGCGATATTGCTGGCAGTGGTTCACTAAGACAGTACAGACATCGGAAGGATATCAGATCTTGGAAGCAGACACCTCATAAGGTAAGAAGCAGGTTAGCTCACATGCACCCCGTGACTGTGCTAGAGCCAGAACAGAACCATGCACATGGTCAGGTAAGGCAGTCTGGAAGCAGAATGAGCATCTTTTGGGGCACGCAAAAGCATAGAGGAGCTTTACCATAGCTTGACAAAATCTGACTCTGCAGACAAAATGGACAACTAGGTTTGTAAATATGTGAGTATGGAGGCTGGTCAATGGGACTGATAGCTTGGGGAAGTAAAATTGTTTTGTGGTGCTGTGACACTTACAAACAAGATTGCCTGGATACATTACAAAATCGAACCTTCCTGTCCTTTTATAAAGCCATCCAAATCAAACATGGAAGACAAAGTATTTTCCCAGCCCTAAAGTAGCTCAAGCTTCAGCTGGTTAAAATGCTTTCCCCAGCTCAGATAATCTATAAAATTTTGCAGTTAAAATAAAAAATTTCTTCCCTGTCTGTGTCTCATATAGGAGATAAAAATCCTTTGTCTGCTTGTTTAAAAATGTAAGTAAAGCTGCAAATATGTCTTTCCTCTGAAACAGGCAGAAACATTCTTTTATATTCTTTAGTTCATGGCCAGGTTTCATTCATTTGTGTCCTTCTCAGTCCTATTCACCCTGAGAATAAAACAGAGGCTCTTCTTACTGTGAAGTGTTCCTGAGGATGATAATTTCCTTTTCCCTGGGAGTTACACAACGTCTCTGCCAATACAAATACCCTGAATGGATGAAGATGTAAGAACCACTCTTCTCTACTGAGCAACACTGACCTTCCCTGGGCTGCCCCTTAGATGTGCTGGCATCACTGGTCATTTCCAGGAGTGATTGATCATGAGATGGTAGAACTCAGAAAGTCTTTTTCTGCCTGGCCTACGGCTGCATATCTGATAGCTGGAAAGCTTCATGGGCTCAGTTGTGATTTGTACTTTGACTCCTGCTGATTGTGCACTTGCTTGCTTGTAAGATGCCCTGTAAACATGGCAGGGACTTCTGTTGCCCCTTGCCAGGACAGTCCCTCTCTCCCTGTCTGGACCTTCAGGAATGAAAAAGAGCAATATTTCCTTGGAAGCACCCATGCTTTCCTACGGACACTGTGCAGGCCAGGCAGGATTCATCCCGGTCGAGACGGTTTTGCAAAGCTACCTTTGCTCTCGTATAAAAACTGAGCAGAGGAACGAGCTCTCCAGGACCTGTTTGGACAGGTTGGAACAGGAGGAGTTGCATAAAGGCATCTTCAGCCCAAGCTGGTCTCAATCTGGAACCATTCTGCCACAATGAGGAGGATGTGGGGATGTAGGAGGATGGTGAGGACTGGGGAGCAGTGGAGTTAGTCCAGTTGAGGGCAGAGAAAATAACGCTTGCCATGAACCCTCTGATTTGGGGGGGTGTGGCAAAAATGTACCAGAGGTGAGAGCAAAGCACAGATGAGGGGGCTTGCTCTATTTTTTGTTGTTGTTGTAGGCTGTAGATTGCAGACTTAGCCATTGAGTTACTGGGTTCATCTATTCTTGCTTTCAGATACAGGTTGTGCAACCCAAACGTCAGTGGGAGTCAGCACAGGCAGAAGCTGTGCTGCAGCAGTGTGAGGAGAGGGAGACTGAACTGAGAATGGCACATCAGTGCCAGCGTTGTTCCTTATATGGCTGCTGAATGTCTGTCGTGTGTTTCTTGCTATATGGTTTACGGTAAGGAGCTTCAGGTGCTGTGTTCCTGCTCTGCTGTGTGTCAAATGCTATTGCTGAGGCTGCACTCAGCTGCACTGAGACTGGGCCAAAAGGAGGTAGGTAGCTGGGATTCATTCAGATGCTAAGCATTCAGCCAGCCCCGATGTGGTCTGCAAAACTGCTGTCAGAAATCCCTCCCTTCCCAGTGACTGGCAGAGGTGGCAAACATCATTGAGGAAGCCTCATCCCGCAGCTGGCAGCACATCCCCTCCACAGGGGGAGCAAACAGGGCAGGGTGCTCTCAGGATGGGGTCTCCAGAAGAGATTTAACTTAGCCAAGGACAGACAACTTCTTATGTCAGGCCCCGATTCGGTTTTTGTTTCTTTGGCTGAGAACATCTAATGGGAAAGCTCCTGTTCACCAGGGAGACACCTAAACTCCATCTGAACTAAGATGCAATGCTGGCTGCCTGTCTGTGAGTGGTACCTGTGCACTACTTGTTTTAAACAGCACCTATTTTCATTCCCAGGGGTTATTTTTCCTCCTTCTAGAACACACTACCACTGGCGATCATCCACTAGCACTGCTTCTTTGGGGGCTTAGCTACAGTGAATCATGCTTGGAGAACATGCCATGTTTTTGATTGCTGGAACATTGCTTTTCTGCACTATGGGATTTTTAAAGTGAAAATATTTTCAGCTTTCCCAAACCCACAAAAATACTGTTTATCAGTGCCCTAGAGATCAGGGTTTAAACCAAACAATTTAGTGCAATGAGGCGGGCATTTTGACTTATGGAAAACAAATTTTAAAGGAAAATAAATTGCTTTATAAATATACATACACCTACACACACACACAGACACAGACACACACACACACACACTCATGTATATACATAGATATGAATGACAGAAATGTAGATGGTTCAGCCAACTCCAAAACTCTAAAGCTGTGTCTTAAAATATACATTTTACAGATGTGGTAGTATGAGGTTTTCATGGTAGATTACTACGAGCTGATATTTTTATAAATAATGTTTGAGGCCTCAAATAAAACTTATTTGTTTCCTGTTTCAAGCATCTGCCAAATACTTCTGATTCTTTGGAGACTAAAAAAGTGATAGGCTTCATCTAGCCCTTCAAAAATTCTGCTACCAGATTGTAGAGTTGCATTAAATGTTGGGGGGATTTTGTTTCTCACTCTTATCTTAAACACTGAATTATCTTCCTCATATTTTTTTTAGCTTTGCCTATGCAATTCTTATGCCTTTTTTATCACTGTATATTATTCTGTAAATTATCCCTCAAAAATATCAAAGCTGTCTCAGCATTAGTTTTGAACAACTGGCTTTTTCTTCATGGTGCAGCTCAAGATGCCTTTGTTTTACTTAGACCTCCAGAATCTTATGGTGAGGGTAGTGCAGTCTCTGGTCTTTTCATGCTATTTTAAAATTCTAAATATCTACGTGTTATGGGGCCATTGTAAGGAAGAAAAAGAAGCTGGTACATGACACATTCAGACATGAACCAACCTAGGGATATGCAATGAGCACACAGGCCCCTGCAGCAATGACCACAGCTTTAAGTTGTGGTAATAAAGCAGTGAAAGTATGTTCAAATTACTTGTTAAATTCTTGAATTTTCAAGCTAAGAGACGTTAATTAAAACATCATAAACCATGGTTCTTGAAAAGGAAATGCAGAAGGCACTCACTTCTTGTTTTTACAGCAAATGTAGTACAGTGCATTTGTGATGAAGCCTTCTGACCACAGCAAATTCCCAGAGGAAAGATTCTTTAAACATAGCAACCACAAAATGACAGAAAGAAGGGCTTTTCTAGTCTGCATTTTAAAGAAATCTCCAGACGTTAATGGTCACATTTAAATCTAATATTACTGGAAATTACTAAATATTGTATGCATGAGCTTGGATGAATGGATAGGCTTGTTTGGAAAATGTTGAAGAAAAATGGATGCTCTCTGGTGTGATGTTGGGTGAATACAGGAGAATTACTTCAATGAATCTATCAGAGGAGGGATTATTTGTTTGTTTTTACTTTTATTGGAATTTTATGATGCTCTAGTGAGAAGTGCATGGACTGCTACAAGCTCTTCTAAAAAACTGTGATGTTCACCTGACAGAGGGAGGCTGGGATGCTGTGAGAATTATGCAGCATCTGCAATTAAGTTGTGATCTAAAATCTTTATCTCATAACTGTCTTGTTGCTTTCTCCCATTCTGCAAAATGAAAGCAATTTTATGTAATTCCCGATTTTATGAGGGACTTTGATTCAGAGAAATCACCATGTAGGACTTGCATTTCCTTAACAGCAATTTTAAAATTGATGAATTATGTGTCTCTGCAGAGGCATGGAGGCACAAGAGTGTGGAGTGAAACAGCTGTATAAAGTCACCCCAAAAATCCTGACTTCCTTGTCTGTGTGGTAACAATTATGCAATACCTGTGACAATAAAATACAGGATGAGAATAAAATAAGCTATCAAAGGATAAGTGAAATCTGCATACATCACAAACCTAACAATATTTTAAGCAACCTGTAGATCCCACAGGCTGGGAAATTATGGTCAGTGCTGAATGAATTTTTTGATTTTATTTTTATGGTCTTGGGGGGTTTCTCTACTTTTTGAAGAGTCTTTGGTGTTGCTTTTTTTGTTGTTGTTTCAATTTGGGGGTTTTTGGCCTTTATCCCCCTCCTCCATAGTAGATCTTCCTTAACAGAAGAAACAAGACCATTTATTAAATGCACTGAGTTGCCCTCATGATAACTCTTGTTATTGTTTTAAATCGCTTGGAACATCTCAAACTATATCAGACAAAATATTAGACCAAATTTAGGGTAGTTAGCATTCTTGCACTTTTCCAAAAGAAAAGAACTGGACAGATTTGAGGTATTTTGTGAAGCCTGATAAAGATGGTGTGTATATATGTCAGTGCATCCCAGTAGGGCTGCAAAGGAGCAAAAAGGAGGCTGAAGGCAGCTGCTTCAGAAGGGTATGCATGCATTTTAAAAGAGATAAATTTGACTTCTGTTCTGCCAGAAAAATCAGCAGCTGAAATTATTTTTGTCTCTTGAGCTGAACATTTCATCTGTATTTTGAGTCTTTTCAGTGTTTCCTCCTTGAACATGGCATTTTTTGTTCCTGCTTGCTTTCTATTCAAGTCCAACCAATCTCTATGCCAGGCCAAATCTGTATTAGCAACTTTCATGAGAACACACATTTCAGGAGAAAAGACCCAGTGCAGGGTGGAAGTGGTAAAAACGTTTAAATTTCCTGATTTTTATACAGTGCTATTCCTGGAGCTCTGGCTAATGGACGGTATGGAAACACCTCGTATTTGTCGACTACTATTCTTAGCTGACTTTTGGAATATGAGTATGGTTTTTAAAATAAACTTACAGCTAGGCACATGTGCCTATTACAACAGGACAGAGCAAGATAACCTTGCATGGGTTGCTGTGTCACCCTGCTCTTAAGCTGTAAATTCTTTTGATATGATCAGTTATTTCTCACAGTCATCATGAGGACTTACTTATTTCCTAATAGGAGTTCCTTATTTCCTAATAGGAGTTATTTATGTGTGATGCTGTGGACTGAGAATAAATAATTGCATCTTTTCCAAATATCTCAATTTACTTCTGGTGTGAGATTAACAATTTCAAAGCACATTCAAAGGTTATAGAACAGTTCTTGGCTTTACAAGAACAAAATGTCATGGAAATGCCACCTCTCAGCACCCTCTCCATCAGTGATAGGAAATATTTGATCAGTGTGTACTTTCCATTCAGTTCAGCATCCTTGGGGTGGTTTGGCACATCTGCTCTTTTGGAAAAGTCTTACATTTGTGATAACATGATCACAGAAGGGTCAAGGGGACCTTCCCTTAGTATTTCAGTGAGACTGGTTTGGATAACAAAACAAGGGGAAGACATGGGTAGACTTCAGTGAAACACATAGAGACAAGAGGCCATTGTTATTCTAAAGAAGTTATAAAAAGTATTTTTAGAGAAGTTTATTATAACGAAAGTGGTAAAACACTGGAACAGGTTGCCCAGAGAGATGGTGGATGCCCCATCCCTGGGAATATTCAAGGCCAGGCCTTGAAGATGTCTCCGGTCACTGCAGGGAGGTGGGACAAGATGACCTTCAAATGTCCCTTCCAATTCTATAGCTGTCTTGACTCACTCCCCCCTAAAGGGGGGGGTCTGGGGGAGGGCAAGTCATCCTTGCTTTCTGTGATTTCCTGATCCTCATTTTTTTCCCCATATTTTAAAATCACTTTACCTTGGAGCAGCCAGGCCATAGCTCTTTTGTAATGTGTTGTCCCCACGTCGGTGCTGTGGCACCTGACCAGCCAAGGGGTCCCAGAAGGCTGTAGAGCTGTAGGCTCTGCAGGTCTTCAGCTGTGAGATATGGCACTGCAAGGACCACTGGGCTTGAATTTGCCCATTTGCTCTTCCTGTGTGCCAGAGCCACCAGGAAACCCCATCACCTCCTGCCTGGGAACTACCCTGAGCTCCCTTCCACCCGCTCCCAAAGATACAGCCCATGTGTCTAATGGCTCCCCACTAAAATCTGCACAGAACAACAAGAAAAGAAAAAGTACTTGGTGGGAGGCCTTCTGTAGGAATTCTGCAGGCTCTTCTTGCTGGAAAGCCAAATGAAACCAAAGCATAAGCAAAAATTAAGCCAGTTGCTGTTCACCCCAAATATGGGCAAAAAGTAGGAGCAGCTATATTACATGCTATTGCCTTGAAGGAAGAGAAAAAGACTTATTCTTTTAAATCTGTGCAGAGAAACTGAATTCCAGGGGAAAAGTGCTGATAACAATCTGCTACAAACCCAAGATTAGAGTCCAGACAAAGTAGACTTGTTCTTGTTCTCTAACAAGAAATTTATTAGCTCACACAGCCCATTCAAAAGAGCTTCTGACCAGGTAATTAGAGTCCAAAATTCCGCTTTCAAGGTTTTGTCATCTATTACTCCCTGTTTGCTTTTTATCATGCAAGCTCAGACAGTCCAGTGATAAACTGTTTGCTCTATGGCCTTGCTGTGGTACATGGAAAACTTTCCATGACTGTATTGCTGTGGAACAGAAATAGCTAGGCATGTGTCAAGCAGCTTTTGAAACCCAATTTGGATCCTGATGAAAAGAGGGATTGTTCAGAGGCTCATCACTGTCCCATACAGCTTATTTGTTTCTCTTTAAATGTGTTATGTGAAGGAGCGTGAAGTGCTGGGAAGAGATTTTATTTTATATTCTCTCAATGGCTTTTAGAGGTGCAGAAAGCTGTGCATTTCTTGAAAAACATTTCTGTCCAAATATTTCTCTTTTTTTTCTCCTTTCAATGCAGTACTGAATTGGACAGAGATATTTCCCCCATTTTTCAAGAATTATATTAATATTTATCCATTAATTTTACTCTTATCTAGTGAGAAATTGAGTGTTTACCTGGTTTTCCTTCTGGAGTTTTCTACAGGCAAAATTTTCTGCTGGTCCATAGTGAGTCTTTTCTGCCTCAGTGGATACTGTTGTAAAGATCTGACTTCATTCTTCCCTTCTGTTCAAAATTTCTTGGGTGAGCCACCTCGCTGCTTCATGCTTCTTTTCCTTCTTTGAAGGACTCCTTCAATTTCCACCATCTCCCCCTTTTTGTTTCACTGGGGCATGACCTGTAGTGCTAAAAAAGTAACAAGTGGCTACATCTGGTGGATAACTGACTCTATCAGACTTACTTGAGATTGTATAAGGTTACTCCTTGTTCTCCAGGCAACTAAAATTTGCACTAAAACAGTTACTCTTGTGGGTTTTATCTTTAAGAAATTATCCTTTGTATTTTATATGTGAGGCTAAGAACACTCATTACTTAACTTTTCTTCCTCCAGCTCATGTTGAAATTTCTCAGGCCTTTTTTGTGGTTTAAAAAGGTTTAATAATCTTTCTTATTGAGCTGGTTAATCCTAGCTGGTCCAGTAAGCCATACAGGAAATTCTGTTTATCTTTGGAAGATTTTTCTAAATGGTTTTTTTTGTTTGTTTGTTAAAGTTTGTTACTTAATTCTTTCCCCCTCTACAGATGCATCTTAGTGAGTTTCAAGAAAATATTAATTTTAGAAATGAACTGTAGTCACTAAAAGGGCTTGGGGAAAAAACAACCATTCTGTGGTTGGTGAGAAAATCTGGAAATTTGCACCTTCAAGGAGTGGTCATAACAATCCTGCTGGATTTGGGTTTCCACATGAATCTGCTAACAGAAATGTGGTCTCCATTAGCAGCCCCAGTAGGTACAAAACTATTTAGACAACTGATGCTGGACAGTCAAAACTTCCTTTCCCTGCAGATGACTTCACACAGAAGCATTTGCAGAAATTGTCTGCATCGTTGTTCAAGATTACAGTCAGATAAATTTGAAGGCTTGAGTCCTTAGGTCTGTCCAAATTACTTCAGCATTATTCTTCTACCACTCTTCCTGTCTGTAACCTCATAGAGGTGCAAGAACATTGAATTCCATTGGTCAAAAGGAAAAAGCTGAACATCAGATGTTTCTTTATAAGGGACCTGTTCCATGCATTTGTGTGGATGGCTGTGTCCTCTGCCTTGATGGACACCTTTTTCACATGGATCTTCCTCTCTTGTTCTGCCATGCACAGGTAATGCCTGTATCTGTTCCCTTACCTAAGCCTGGATTTATCTGTCATCCAACTTGGACTGTTTACTTGTATTTCATACAGTTCTGAAGCTTGTAGGCCCCTCACAGCAATGTAACCCTGCCTTCAGGGCTGGGCAGGACTGCAGCTCAGCTTCTGGCACTGTGCTTTTCCATGCACAGTGCCCTCACAGCCAGAGATACCCTGTCAATAGCTCAGTACCAAGTCCTATTCACAATGAACCATGGAAAGCAGAACCCTTAGCTAATACCCTTAGTGGGGGAAAATACTTGAGCACTCCAGAGCTTTTGAATTGGCAACTTGAAGGTCTTGTTATGATGGATTCAAGGTTTCCAGCTGTGACACTGTGACCTGCTGCTTCATTTCAGTGATGTCACTTCATAGGATATAAGCAACTTAAAAAGTTTCCCAGGACATTATTACGCTGTTTAATAAACAAATAAACTATGTCTTAAGATTGTGGCTCTGAACTCAGAACAGTTAAAATTATTTTAACTGTGTACATATCATGATAAACTCAGATTCTGTGCACCCTTCAGTGAAATCTGAGAAAACCTGAGGATGCTGGTCAGGTATCTTCCTCAGTAGCTCCTGTGGGCCTTACCAGGTAGTTAGAGAAGCCACATCTGGGTGTTCAAAGAAACCACTGAAGTTTAAAGCAGATTTGGGGTCATCAAAGGGAAAAAAGTGTTTTGGAAGACACAAGACCTCTGCAAGGATGAGGAGAAAATCTTGCCAGACAGATTCTAGCAGAACTTCTGAGTTCTGCTTTTGGCAAACACTTTCCCTGCATAGCAGTTGCAGCAGCAAATCTTCCTCTGAATCTGGTTGTGCCTGATGAAGATAAATAAAGTAAAGCAGGAAATAGAGTGGATTTGAGATTGAAATCAGCTTTATGTACAGCTCTTGCCCTTGTCCCGAGGAGATGGCACATGTTGGTTTTTGGAAGGGAGGGATTCCTAGGAAAGCCAGGCCTGTGTCTCTGCACAGGGTTCCACCCATGGCATCAGTGCTCCCTCAGGAGCTGCTGGCTGTTGTGGAGGTGTGTGGAATCAATGTACACAGTACAGGCAGATGGCAACAATACCCGAGGTCATCTGTGTACCTGCAAGTCTTGCTGTTAAGGACAGTGTTCAGGCTTGTTTTGAGGTCATTTCTTCCACCTCTGCCCATGGTCAGGAAGATGGCAAGAAAGGGTGCAGCTGGCAGTAACATTTCATGGTCCAGCAGAGAAGCTGTGCTGGGGGAGAGAGGGAAGTGGGCCTGGAAAGAGATAATGGTGTAAGGATTGAGTGGGAAGAAAGAGCTTAAATGGGGTGGTTTTGGTTTGCTTTCTTAAGAGCAAGTTGCATTTCTGGAGCATGCTAAAGGCTGGTGGGGCAAGGGAAAGGCAAGCATGGGGAGGAGAAGGCTGCATGGCTTAAAAACAATTGCCCCTCACTTATTTCACCATGTCCTATAAAATATTTTTCTTTTGCCCCCTACATGCAGTCAAAAAGCAGTGATTTTTGAGAAGACTTCAGATGAATATGAAAGAAAATACCACTGGGGGAAAAGGTGGCAGTTCAATAACTTATTAATAACTGGTTTTCTTGAAACAAATGAAACAGGTAGGGGTTTATTTTCAGACATTACTTCCTCTGAGGAGGGCAGAGTTTTAAGTGTGGTGCATCATGGAGAAATGGATTGTCTGGTTAGAAAATCCTGATCCATGTAGCCAAGACACCTGAGAAACATCAGAGACTGTGTTGTACAGTGAGTGGAAAATCACCAGCGTGTTCCAAAGCAAGAAGGTTTGGAGTGGGGAGGGGTGAGGGATGTTAGTTAACCTTGGGTGAAATTATAACTGAATGTGCTGCAAACTTTCTGCAACAGAACCTGATTGTATCTTGTGCATAGATAAAAGTGGATGGTCAGAAAAGTTTCTCTTCTGCTGAAGTTTTTGCCTGTAGCTGTAATTTACTGCAAATCAGGGGAGTACCTTTTTTTTTTCCCCACTAAAAATGTAAGAAGAAATATAAAGACATTTTTATTGTAGGACAAATTTTCAGGCTAACCATGGAGTCATATGCTCTGGTGCTGTCATGATTAAAATTTTCACTGCTGTCAGAAAACACATTGTACTCTGGCAACATTTTTCTCCTTATACTATTCCCTCTTTTAGGGATTACTGCTTTGGTTCTCTGTCACATTCATATGCTGAAAACCAGCTGGAGCATCCTGCAGGGAAATGTTCTGTATCAGGGGTTTTTTTAAGGCCTGCTGTGACCACAGAAATATTAATGTATTTCACTTCTTTACAGCTCATTGTGGAAATAAAAAGTGATACCAGAAGGGACATCATAAATAATATGAACAAAAGTTTGGAGAGGTAATACACTTCATACTGTAGGATTTATACCAACCCCTAGAAGATAGATATTGGATTATGATTTAATGTATGTGGGATAAGAGCTGATGTGCTCTCACACTTACCTACTGTCAGTTTTATTATTTTTAAAAAAATTTATTAATCCATAAAATGAAGTCCTAAAGGAAGAGGATTTTCTTTTCAAAGACTTTGAAATGCCTTTTGATTCTCTGCTGTGTTCAGAGATCTAGACAATGCTTTTTTTGATCCAGTTAAAAGTTTAGTTTTGTTTTTAAATTCAGTGAAATGATAGATATTAGCCGGGTACAGGCCTGTCTAAGTGTGAACACAACTTGGCCCATAAACTGCAAAATCGGCTACATTTATTTTCAGCTGACTGTATTCTGAGGTACCATGCATGTGTGCCTGTGGATGTATCAGCAAGCAAATGTGTCCTTTTCTGTGAAAGTGAATGTCTCTCAGTGAATGGCTTCACATTCTTGCTTACAAAGCTGCTTTGCTGGAGTTGCTGTGAAAGGGTCACTCAACTGAAAAAAACATAATTGCCCAGACTTTTATTTACTGATTGTCAGCTGACAGAATGCAGTTCATTCAATCCCAGGCTAATCAAGTCCTGAAGAAACACTGCTATGAACAAGTTCTGACCCAAGTGCTTTCTCATTTCGTTTAAGCTTTTATAAAATCCCGTTCAAAGGACATTCTAATGGAAATAAAGCATTAGACTTAATCCCTAGTGGAAGTTACCCAAACAAAACATTTGGTAGGAGCAGACATTTCAAACTGCTTTCAGTGATGGGCCAAGATCAGAGAACTTTTCAGTATTTCATTTTCTCTTCACCCTGGGAATGGCATTTTCTGATATTTAAAACAAACTGCACTATAATAAAAATACAACACCTAGAAACACTCCGAGGAGAGAAGGAAATGCTTTTTCCTCCCTAACACTATTTCATGGCAAATTCACCTGTGTTTTCCTTCCTTGCTTTCATGTAGAGTGAAAGGCATCTTTCAATCATCGTGTTTTGTAATTCCTACTGAGGCAGCAATCACTGTTATGCTGACAGAGGCACACAGGGTGGATGAGAGCCCCTTTTGGCTCTCCACGACCATTTTGTAAAACACAGTCAGTAAATCCGATTAAAAGTAGCTCTGGAATTGCGAAGCATCCAGTTACTGAAAACATTATAACATCTCCTGACTACAGATCAAGTTTTCTGCTTGTAAGCACATTTTACTGTGGTGATTTGTCCAGACAAACAGCTGAGTTTTTATTTCCATGCAACATTTTTGCATTTGTCAAAGGTTATGGGGCTTCTTTCTGGATTTGTGGGTTTGGAAGAGCCTGGCCTCTTCTCCTGGGCATTGGCAGTACTGCCAAGGTTTACACTTAGGCTCATTACTTATACTTCACTCTGGGAGAAGAAGGATTATAGCTGAAGTGGGTGATGCTGATGCCTCTGTTCTTTCAGAAAATACCAGCTTACACTGGCAACTCAAATTACATTTGGGCTCATTATATTGGCCGTTGCCCCTTTGCTATACCTTTCTGATCTAACTGCAGATTGCAAAAAGCTTTCAGCTGGAGCAACCCTGGCTTAAAAGAAGAAGATCTGGAAGTCCGCAGCTGATGCAAACAGCTTGGTCTGGAAGGGTCCTAAGAACGATTTTCTTTTTTTTTCCATTTCTTCCTTTGTGGTGTTTAGTGGTAATGAAAGTAAGAATACAAGATGCTGTGATAGTCTAGGGTTTTATCTGCATATTTTTAGGGTTTCTTGAATAGATTTTCTTAAAAAAAAATTCTCTAAAAAACTGGGTTGTATTTTATCAGTCCTGAAGCCCACAGAACAACCTGAAAAGATATTTCTTATTTAAACTTGTACATAGAATTTGTTTATACATAAAAGTAAGTCTTTTTACATTGCCGGTTCAAACCTAATGCTGTGTGTCCACCAGTCATTCTATTCCAAAATATAACAGTGTTTTTCATTTGAACTGAATTTCTGGGTGACTGGTTTTTTTCTGAGGCTGACCCTCAGAGTACAGCATGCCATCATCTCCCAATGTATTATTCCGGAGAAAGCTTGGGATGGAGTTAAATGTTATGTTGGTCACTGAATTAACCAAGCTTTTCCCAACAATTTTTTTCTTCCCCTGGTAATCACTAGTGACTTTAAAAAAACAAACTATGTTTGGTTTCAAAAGAGCAGCTCTCAGAGGAGTTAATGTAATGGCTGTGTTGTAGAAGGCCAAGTGTTCTTTCCTAGTTTAGTCCTTGCTTAACTGCTTTCTTCAAAGCCGAGTGTGCTTGGATGTATTCTTTGGTATTTGAATGTTAGGAAATGGAAAATTAAATATAATAATGGAGGAAATTCCCATCTGGGAAATCTGTTGTGTATTCAAAGCACCTTTAGTTGCAAGCTTGCACTTTGTGGCCTTGACGCATATTGTACCTAAAGATCAAGCTTGGATTTGAGCTTTCCCAAGGTTTTTAGTGAGGGGGTGGGAGGCCTGGGAGAGGATTAATTCGGCTTTGCCTAATTCCATTGCTCTCAGTAGTTCTGGTGGCTGGTGCATGGCCAGATGTTCCCTATTAAAGGGAACTCAGAGCTTGCCTTGGCTCTAGATTCAGGCCCAAGACCATGACTGTACCTTTGACTCCTGTGCAGAAATTAACACAGCAGTGAGCAAAGGTGCAAAAGGGATGGTCCTCTGCCTTATCTTGTAGCTGATCATCAGAAATGCTCAGTGACTGGGGGGGAAATGTACTGTCTGTGGAAAAAGCAGTGGTAGAAGAGTTAGGTGAAACTTTCACAAGTGTAAGACAGTTACTTGGCTCTCTTCTGGCACAGATAAAATAATCTTTGCTGTTCAAAGTGTAAGTCTTACAGAAACCTCAGTGATGTTGTGAGCTGTGTAGGCAGAGTTTATGAGCAGCTAAACAAACCCCAAAGATGGTGATGATCTTCCTATGGAAGTGTGGGTCTGGGAGAGCAGCAGCCAAGGAAAGCTTGCAGAAACATCTCACAGATTTATTTGAAGCATGAAGACAAGAGAGAGGAGCGCTCAGGGCTCAGCTACTGGCTGGAAGGAGGTGGCATCATGAGCAAAGGAAGTGCTTCCTTGATGCTCAGTAGTGCTCATGTATTTTGTAAATAAATAAAAATGTCAGAAAGAAAGGAAATTAGTAGTTGATATAAAGTTTGTGTAGTGACAGGGCAGCACAAAAGCCTTGTCCTTGGCTAACTGACAGGTAGTAGGATGCATTTGTAGTACACTCCTCTCAGGAGCCAGGTATCCAGGAAGACATCCTGCTTTCCTAGCTTCCTGGATTCTTAGTGTTACTGTCTGTGCCGTGACCAAACCAACTTGTGGCAAAGCTGTAGCAGAGCACAACTCACAGCCACGTGTCTGTGGGTCACAAAGAGCTGCATGTCTGAAGTCACTCAAAAGCAATTTTTTCAAGTAATATTTCACTTCTCACCCCTGTGATGCCATGCAATACAGAAGCAGACCACAATTCAAATTTTAGAAGACACTAAAATCTTAGCTCTGCCTCTTCTCGAGTCTAAGATAATATTATTATATAATTCTTTATGTCATTGATCTGCTGATAGCCAAGAACGAATACTTTTCCCCGAGACCACTGTGAGCATGTGTATGTGTTTGAAGCTAATTAACTAATTAAAATGTTTCACAGGAAACATGTAATTTCAATCTCATGTATACGAAACTTCTTAAAAAACTGTGCAATTGGTCTTGTTCTTACCCCTGTGGTGTCAGTCATGGCTGTGAGCTTTCTGGTGGCATTCAGCAGCCACAAAAGGGCAGTGCAGCTGGGAGGCCAATTTGCAATACAATGAGTGCTTTGCTCCTTCTTGGTTATTCACTTGTGTTGTGTTCACTTGTGTTGTGTTTGGCAGTTTCTTTTCAGAAAATGTCCCTAGAGTTTTGCTTTCACATTTGAGTAAATTCCTGTGACATTTGGTGTTACTGGTTCTCCTGCTCTTCAGGTGCTCCATCCCTCTGAGCATCTTTGTGGCCCTCCTCTGGACTCAGTCCAACACATCTTTGCCATGCCTGCAGCTCCAGAGCTGGACTCAGTACTCCAGGTAGGGTCTCATTTATCTGTATGCAAGTTATTCCCTGTTGGTTATTTTGCATGAAAAACTATGCGAATTTTTCCTCCTAAATTTACAAGTATCTGTTGATGTAGGAATATTGAGAAAGTTAATGCCTTATTGCAGAGGAGAACTATATTTCTGCAATACCTAAATCTTGCAAAATAATCCATTCGCCTTGTGTGCTAATCCTGCCACTGATTCAAGAAAGTGGCCCAGAATACAACATGTATTCCACAAGCCCTGTGGCAGGGCAGAAACAGCACAGCAGCCATCCCTGAAGTGAACTGTCTTGCTTGTACTTGCTGCTGGGTCTTTGAAACAAATACAAGCATAGAAGGAAAAAAAAGAGACGAATATGATGGTTATCAAATTTGTGGGTGTCTGTGAGCAACCAGTGTGAAGCAGAAGTAAAAAGCATAATGTACTTCTTGGGCATGCTAAGCAAGGTGGTTTTATAGAGATATCAAAGCCACTGTGAGTGGCCATGATAAAGTTTTTGTACAGCTGAGATCACCGAACTTTAACAAAGCCGAATTTGAATTTAGACAGGTACGAGCTAGGACCAGTAGGTTGGTTACAAGAATGGGATGGATTAAATATTTTCCTGTTATTCCTTACAAAGACAAAAATATCTTGATTTCTATGGCCTGGTTGGCAGATGCTTATAAGGGGATAGGACAACTATTTGTAAATGGATTAGAGGGTGATGCATCAGGGAGGGAAAAATTTTGCATAGAAGGATAGTATTAGTCCCAGATTGAGTGTTTATTATCTAGTTAATTTAGGCCAGAAACTGGAAGGTTCATGAACACTCATAGAGTGAAGCTCCAAACAGGACTGGAAGGGGAGAGGAGTTTAAATTGTTGGGAGATTGACCATGATAAACCCAATGGAAGGGATTGTGTAACTAATTTGGAGAATTCCTGAAGATAAGAATCCATGTGTGACTGCTACGTTCAAAAGGAAACCAGATCACCACTTGCACTGTATTTATTTTTTTGTAATCCCGTGCTAAGACTTCTGCCCCTTTCTTGTAGGGATCAGCAGAGATTTGTCCCCCTAAACTATGTACCAACTTTGTTAAACAGTTTTCCTGCTTATTGAAGGGATCCAGGATAGCAGCAGTGCCTCCAGCCTCTCTGACGCTGCCTTCTATCTAAGGCTGTTTTGTCTACAGCTGCTTCTTAGGTCCTTATTTGGTTATCAATATTGGGTAGGTATTGAGGGGAAAGTGGGCACCCGGGCATCTGTTGTGGGATTTCCTGGGACTGCAGGAAGCCTTGCTGCAGGATCTGTATCCCAGTTCTCCATTCCTGCTAAAGAGAGACCTGTTGATTCCTTTTTCCATCAAAAGGTGTTGGTAATCGAGAAGTGTTCCCCCATCCTCTGTTTATACAGACAGTTTGTGTCTTTAAAGGCTATTTATTTTTTTGTTTTGAACATTTCACAGGCACATTGCTGTTTACTCAGTCAAAGGCCTGGAGTACAACTGAGTACTTGTCATGTGTACTGATTGAATCCAAGTTTGTTTTGCCTCTGTTATTCCTCCTTTCTGGTACTTAAAAAAATATCATGGGAGAGAAGCACTTCCTGGATTCCTTGCATAGTCCTTGTGCCACCATGTTATGGTGCAAGAGACATGACAGCAGGAGAGATCTTCCTGCTTAGGTTGTACAGTCAAGGAGAAATTCTATTTACTTTTTTCCCTGATGGCTTTGGCACAGGTAAAATACCTACGAAATTTCATAGGGTAGCAGTCATACCTTTATCTATCAGTTTACCTTGCTCAATAGTGCAGAGTTAATTCCTTCTTTTCCCTGTAGATTGCTGTTTAAAAGCACTCGCTGTGTAGCCAGCTACTGTGTGTGCTTTAAGCTGAGGAATAAAAACATGCTGCCAGCTACAAGGTCTTGTTGCTGTACTTTTCCTTGTGACCTTTAACAAATTCAAACCATTGTTATTGTGCACAGAATCCAGCAAGGCTATAATCACCATTAAAGAGGGTGGTTGGTTTATGTTTACTTTGGGTTTCACTATTTTAGGGCAGACGGGAAAAATATTTATGGTGGGGGTTTTTTTGGTTGTTTCTTTTTTTTTAGGACAGGAATAATCTTTTCTGTGTACATTTGTGGAGTAAGCACAGCCAGGTCCGTGCAGTGGCTGGGACTGCTGTGCCACAGTACACAACTGTTTCTGTCCTTACTTTTCTCATCCCCCCATCCAGCTGACCAGAGGATCAGTGGATAAACAGGTTCCATCTGATTGAGTGAGATGTCTAAATAGTTAGGAACAATGGCAGTAGAAAAAAAAATATATTTCTTCTGAGCTGCAGAAATCTCATTCACTCACATCTAGCATCCTTACATACCAACTTTCTGCCAGTAAAAATAAGTAAATAAAATAAATTTAAAAAACCTCTCCAGATTTAACAGTTGCATCTTTTCTGAGGCCCCCACCGGTAGGTTTTCTCCCCTTTCACTGTTTCCTGCCTTTCTTCTCCCTGCATACACAGTCATCTTCCTCCAAACCTTGCATGTGCAAAAGGCACTGTGTGTGATGCCCAGTTCTGAGCAGTGTGTCCTCCAAGACCCGACTCAGCAAGGAGTTGCTGATTCTCTGTCACAGCACTTCCCTTCACAGGGAAATTTGCTGGTGTCTTCTATCATCATGCAAATCTCCTACAGCACTGTAGGAATTTGGAACCTCAATTGATCTGTCAAGTGTGGCTAAAACTGCCCCTTGTGTTTGGAAACCATTAGAAAATGCAAAGTTGGACAGATGAATAGCACAAGTGTATAAAGTCCATTTAATTAGCAAAGTAGCTTAAGAAGACTGTATTTCCAATTGTAATGTATACAGACAGATATGTCCTACCCAGATCATAGAACAGCTCTGGAGATGTGCTGTTACATGCATTCTGCAAATGGATAATTGGAGGAGGAGAGGGAGGAAGGAGAGGGATGTTTGTATCATTCCATGGCAGGTAACCATGTCATTCATACCACACCTGGGTGTTTCTGACTTTGTTTCTCACACAAGTGCTAATGAAATACTTTGTGGTTTAAAAAAAAAAAAGAGCTTGGAAACCCAGCATCCAAAGGGTTTCGAAACTTTATTGTATGTGCCAAATATTTCCAGCTGTTATTGCCTTCCACTTATTTCCCACAGCATCTTGGCCTGGGTCTGCTAGTGATCTTTCTTCGTTGATGGCATGAGATGTTAGCTGAGCCAATGTTTATGCTGCTCAGAAAAATATTCCTCAAGCCTTACTTCATTAATGATTTTAAAGCTTGTTAACCTGTTTATCTTCAAAGGATGGAAGCTTTTAATGCTAAATAAAGTGGACGGCATTTATATAGATTTTGATAATGAGTACAATTGGATATCAGACTCCAGTCTGTGTTATAAACTAGGAGCCATCACACATTCTTCAGTTGCTTCTCCCTGAGAGGGAGAGGAGGGAAATTAGACTGTTAACATGGGTGTCTGAAGCAGCATTACATCTGCTCAGTCCAATCCTTTGAGA
This sequence comes from Daphoenositta chrysoptera, assembly GCA_013397915.1. Classification (NCBI taxonomy): domain Eukaryota; kingdom Metazoa; phylum Chordata; class Aves; order Passeriformes; genus Daphoenositta; species Daphoenositta chrysoptera. The sequence goes on from VZRO01006318.1 coordinate 98,543, forward strand.
GTTTCTAATGTACAGCTCCCTCAAAAGAAAACAGTTGCTAAGATATTCCACAGTGGAGAATTTCGGGATGGCTTGCTATAGTTTTTATGATCAATGCCTTGTGGCATAGCATAATTTTGTGAGTGATTCAATTTAATTAAATCTAGATAACCAAGGGATATCTTGGATATTGTGGAATCAGCTGCTTTCTATCATGAGAATTTAGAAAGTTCTATAGGCAAAGCTGTTGCAAAATCTGTTCAAATTTTCTTGCATATCAGCCTACTGAGCTTTCTGAAAGACTTGATGTCGAGCTACTTAAATTACTCAAAACCACTGCCTGGTTGATCGACTGCTCTTTGTTGTTTTGGCTTTGAAATATTCATTAGAATGGAAGGAAGTTTTTGCTTTTATTTTCCACCATTCACATTGGTGCTGCTTGCATTTTATATTTCTTTCTGTTTTGGTGATGAAAACATCCTGCGTGGTTGTTAATTGTTGTAAACATTTACCTTGCACTTTGCAGTCATGAAAGAATTAATCTCTTTAATGCTGGGTAAGTGTTATGTGTATTTTAGAGCTCAAGAGTGTTGATGAGACATACCTAAAGCCTTAAAGTGTGTCAGTAGTGTAGATGAGGATTTAATTTGAGAACATTACTGTGACTCACTGTAGTTAATGTGCAAGCAGTGTCAGTCTGTGGGTTTGTGTGTGAGCCAGGATTTGCAGTATTACAGAGATTACATCTTTCTTATTGTTCTAAAGCAGCTCTTTCAGGTTGCATTCATTTTCCTTTGAGAAGTGGATATTTTTGAAAGCTTCCTTCTGTATCACTGAAATGTTAAGTTTAATTGAAAGGAAGTTTGATTTGCAGCTAGACTAAACCATTAACTGTTCCAACATCGGCCCTAGAAGTTAGACTCCAAAAGGTGAAAATTCCCTCTCCTTTTCCCCCTGATGGGACACAGACAGACAATCTCTTCTCTTTTCCACTTCCCTGTCTGCAGGGACCTCCAGAACCAGCTTGTGCTGCTGAGCCTCGGAGGGGCTCCCCAGTCCTGCACTGCAGAGCTACCAGAGCTGTGGGAAGCACAGCAGGGAGGAATCCCACATCCCATCCTGTGGGATGAGGCAGCCTGAGAGTGAATGGACCAGGGCTGAGCAGCACAGGCAGATTCTGCCCTAAAGGCCTCTTTGCACTCTAACTCACAAAGGTATCTCCCTGCTTTTTCTGGGAAAATGAGGAAAACACCCATGTTTTATTCCACGAATGACAGAATCTCCGTGCAGAAAAGCTGGCTCTTGCTTTGGTACCAGCAGCTCAGAGCATAAGGCACCACTAAAAGCATTGGTGTAGCAGAAGGAGCAGCTCACGGGGTGTAAGGTTCTTGTAGTTCATGTTTGCATTCAGCAGCTGTGTTTCTGTTATTTAAGCTTCCTGACCTGGCAATACTAGTGGCTCTACACTCACAGCCTGCTCTGTGCCACTTAAGTGTGCATGCCTACGGCTGTGGTTTGATTTGGGGTTTTTTTCCCTCCACACATTCACTTTATATTGCTTCACTCTTTCAGAATTTAAGGTAGAACTAAAAATTTGCTGAAAGAGATACACAGGGTGGGGAGGGGGAAATAATTTTCCAATCACGTATTATTTGTTCCTCCCTTCTTCCCTCATCACCATGTCCAGATGTTGCAAAATGAAACTGAGAGCTCAAAAATGTAGAGGTCGGGTTTTGTAGCCGAACACCTCATTTAAAGGCCATTTATTCGAGTGAAGTAACATTGCCAACTAGTGGTCAGATCCCTCATGAGAAGAGACTTGGTATTCTAGCAAAGAAAAAAATAGTAAAAATATGTATAAATCACAACAACTTTTGTGCCAATCTCACTAGCCAGCTAGGGAAAAGACTCTAAGTATTGATTTTGTTTAATGGGACACTTCAATTAGTGACATAACAAGTGTATCATTAAGTTAATGACATGCTGCCCTTGGACCATGCATTAATATGCTGTTATGCTTTTCTTTTTTTCAAAATTAATTCATCCCACTCATAATCTGATCACCTGTGCTAATGGTACCAAAACCAAAGAAAGGAGTATGTATTATCTCTATCTTGTTTCACAATAGTTTATGGGTTCTTTGCTAAAACATAAGTGTGCACTTGGGCTTGAATAGCCCACTCTGGCTTCTGTTTTAAAGCCCATGGTTATTCTAAGCGCAAGGGATAATCTTCCAACATAATTAAGGGCTTTTGTCTTTCTTTTTTCGGTATTAGGTTTAAATGTATATCAACATATCAAAGTTTATAAGGTGCTCTGGTGCTCTGCCACAAGTTGCTCTTTTTTTGTTCTTTCTTAAGGACTCCTTTTGCATCAAGGTAGCTAGATTTTGGGGTACATATGTAAATATTGCTGGCTGTAATCTGGATGTCAATACCTAAATTTAGTTATCATCTTTATTTATTAAAGACATAAAACTGTAAAACAGTTATTTGGAATGCTCATTTCTTTTAGGTTTTTGGATGTAGTTGTTTGCCTGTGTTTTTAACCCTTTCAAAACTGTGTCCCATAGTGTTCACCTAGCCCTCAATTGTTTTAGAAAACTCCTGTGCTGATTAACAAGGTGATTTCATTAGATGATGCAGGGAAAGGCACCAACTGGGAAGACAGCTCTCTGGGATCTACACACTGGTTAGAATTACAGTATCTTTTTACTCTGCCTCAGCTAGATATTTTCAGAGTCTGCAGCATTCAGGTGCTGTGTCTTAAGAATCTACATCCTGCACATCTCTTGGTGTGTCTGATGTTGAGGTGCACTATTCTTTCAATAAGCAGTATTCTGTTAGACGTTCCCTGGAGTTTCTCCTAGAAACTGGCCTGACTACCTACTTACCTGACTTTTGAAAAGCTGGATTTGCATGTATTATCAGGTACTTAGAATTATTAATTTTGCATTCATAACAGTTTTGAGCACACCTATGTCATTCATCATGTTTTATGGTTTCTTCAGATAATAGTTATCTTATAGGTTCTGTGAAGTCAGCTAGTTTGTGTATACTTCTCAATCCTTTAAATCCAACACCTGTCTTTTATTTTATCCAAAGGCAAGCCAGGTTAATTCCTCTGATGGTTAGTGAACTTTGGATCAATTCCTTGATCTCATGTGTTTTGCTGCAGTGCTGAGATTAGGAGCTGTGATTCGCTTTGAGCTGCAGAAAAACATGGGTCATGCTTAAAGGAAATATTTGGTGGGCTAGTTTTGGTTTGTGCTAGAGCTCCAAATCCTTCTTCCCTTTCTTTCTGTCCTCTTTCACCACAGAATAACCCAGACAGAAAGGTCCCTTCTCCTTCCTGCAGCATCAGGAGTTGAAGTCTGCTGCCTTTGTCTGTGAGGTTGTCCAGTGCCTGCTCATGGCACTGCTGAGTGTCAGATTTGTACAAGCAGCCTTATCCAGTCTGGTTCTTCACCTCTGCTTTCACCTCCCTAACAGATAAGTACTGACCTTTGATCTTCACAGCACCATATACTCCAAGGCAATCCTGAGGTTTCCTCAAGTGTTTTGGAGGAATGTGAGGCTGAATCCCGTTCTCTCGTCCACCGTATCCCTACAGGGTTTTTGAGTTTCTCAGTCACTGCTCTGACTCCAGACCCCAGGGTCTTGATTTTTCTCTTCCTACCTTGCTTGTTCAGTGCTGGCAAACTCAGAGGGCACACTTATATCAGCCTCAGTTTGTTCATTTATTTTTTAATCTGTGACTACTTCGAAGATCATTTACTAACAACCTTCACAGAAACAGCTTTCTAGCATTACTGCTGAACTTGGAAGTCCTCCATGTTGCAAGTTGCTCAGCTATCTCAGACCTGGTTTTTTGCCTTTTCTCCACTTGACTCCAAGCTCCATGGTTTGCATATTGCTTTTATCCTCCACTTCAATTTTATTTAATTTTAGCTCAGAAACATCAAACACTGGCTGCATTTCTGGATATATGTATTTCCTGCTTTCTTGCCCTTTGTAGCCTGAAGGCAGCCTAAGTTCATAATTGAACTACAGGCAAGATGGGAAAAGAGAACTGTTTGTTCCATGAACTCAGCAGCATTAACCATTAACTATGCCTCTGTTTATTTTTAATGAAGGAAGAAGTGGAAAAAGTAATAGCATCTGCCTCTCACCTGTATTGATACATGGCTTTTATGGGGATGGGAGAAGCTAGAAAAGAGAGAGAGAAAGATGCCAGCATTAGTTTTTGTGGTCTTTTCCACTTCAACTCCTGGAGAAAGGCTTTCAAAATTTATTTTCCTCACCCCAGTTTTTGTCTTTTTCTTTCTTCCCTTTCCCATTACCTTGAATTACCAGCAAGTTTTAAAAGAAGAGGAGGGAACCGAAAGACAAAGCACTGCTCAATCCACCATTCTGCTCCCCACTGCAGCCTTTCCTCTTCCCTTCCTGGCAGAAGAATGCTGCTTTCTTGCTTTTGGGGTTTTTCAGTTGCTAGGAATTCAAAATATTTGTGGCTTTTTAAAAAAATAATTTTGGAAATTGTATCAGTGCTGAGGCCCTGGGGCTGGAAATGCCAAGTGTTACCTAAGTGGAATACTTGGCAGCCCAGCGTGGCACTGTGTGATAGGAGATGAACCTGGGGCAAGAGGAGCCAAGCACCAAGGGCAGAAGGCCCCCAGCTGATTCTGAGTCACAGCCAGGCAGAGGAGCAGTGCCCTGACTGCAGAGCTGGTGGCTGGGCTGAGCGTTTGTCCTGCATGAGAAGCAGCCCACACACAGTTCTTGGTGGCAGAGGGAAACCAGGGACTAAATGGAGAGGTGAGCAGATGAGGATCAGAAAGCTTTGACAGTCAGGAAGCGAGGGGCTTTCTGAAGAAGGACCAAAGCTGAAGGACACCCAACCAGCCCTAACCTGTCATGCTTCCTCCTGTCAAATCTGCTGCTTGCCACAGGAGTCTGGGCAAATGTAATTACTTATTTTTCCCCACCCTGTACAAAACTGTCCCACCTGGTGGGTTCAGAAATGAACGATGAGCAAAGTCAGGAGACAAGAAGACTTGTCGTAGGAGTCTGTGGAAAAAGAGCTCCTCACTGTGAAGTAAGTGGAAAAAACCAGAGGAGACGCCCCTCCCTCACACTGGCATAACATGCAACTCTGTGGAGTAACACACAAACCAAGGGAATCCTGCCATCTCTAGGGAGGGCTTAAGATGTTAAAATTCCTGTTTTCCTTGGCATGTGAGGAAATATTTTTGTTGTTTTAAAACGAGTATTTCAGTAGTTCCAGCAGAAGAATTTATGATGCTCATGTACAATAATGAGGAGGGTAGTGTCTGTGCAAGTGACATCTATGAGAAAGAATCTGGAGTGTTCAGTGTTTGCTGTAAAAACCTAAGGTTGATAGTGTACTACTTTTTACAATATATTGTAAATGTATTTACGTACTTAAATATACAAAATATATTAATATACATGTAAATATAAATAACATAATATATTTGGCTGTTTTGTTTCTTATTCAGAATTTGGAAGCCTGTTGTCAGTAGAAATGACCCTTCTTCATTGAAGAGGCCCTTTGTTCTCTAAGAAAATAATTTTACGTTATCAAGAAATTCTACTCAAGCAGAAGGGAAACTGGTTTTTTTTAACTTTTTTTCCTTTGCCAGTTGTCCTTGCTAGCAGCTACACTGCAGTTTCTGCAATGGTCCGGCTGCTTTGCTCCTTGGCACTGCCTGACATTCTGAGAAACTTTGGGTAAATCTGCCCAAAGGATTAGTCACATCCAGTGTGAAAAAATGTTCAAGAACATACTCAAATATTGCTCAGTACCATTTTGCAACAATATACATGAAGGAATTCTCCAGTTGCCATAATAATGTCCTACAACGAGCACTAGGCTGCTGCAGTGCAGTTGTTCATACTTACCTCTGGGGAAGTTTTTATGGCCTGTGTTGCAAACTTCTCAAAATCCAAACCAGAAATTTCCATTTTTAGTTTAGTTTGGTCCCCAATGGCTTGCCTCATTCTGTTCCCAAGGGTTTGGGGGTCCAGGGCCCCATTTCCTTCTGTTCAGAGATGGCTCTCAAATGTGATGCACATAGGACAGCTTGGTCTGTGTTTTTCCAGATGCCTTGGGGAACAGAAGTGTAATGCAGATATGAGGGAGATGGGAGACAAACTGCTCCTACCCCTTCTACCTTTCCAGGGATTTGCAGAGGGGAATGCTGACCTGGCTAAAGTTTTCTGCCCTACTTCTTCCTCTAGGCAAATTCCCTTCTCCACTCTTCTCCTATGATGATTCAGGGACAGATATCTGTACTGCAGAGACTTTTATGGATAAATGTGGCTATCCTACATACTATTCCTCATCTTGCTATTTTCTTTTGACAACAATTCTTTTCTTATTGACATCTGGTAAGTGGAGACTGAACTTTTGAATTCCTGGATAAAAAAGGAGCTCTGATTCTTTCCTTTTATCCTGCAAGGACAGCCTAGAATAGGGAAGACTTTGGCTGACCACCCAGCTACAGGGAAGGAATATGGCAGATAGGAATATCACCAAAGCTGAGCAGGCAGAACTAAAAAGGCACAGCAGCTTTGGTGATCTGAGGCAAAGTGGGAAAGGTTTGCAGGTAGCTAAATGCTCAAAGTAGGGGTCCTGAGAGCCCCAGAAAAACACTCCATGACATCACATGTCCTAACCCCCTGAGAAACACCTGTCTGGATCTTTTGGGATAGTGGGTACAAGTGAAAACCTGCATCACTAAGGTAATAAACATTGCTCTAGTGAGAAATGTGGATTGGGAAAAATCCTCACTTCTTTTTATATTTCTGTTTTTAAGGTTTTTGTCAAAATAACACATGGAAAAATGGAAGCTTTTGTTGCCAAATTCTGTCCTGATATGCACAAATGTGACTTTCATTGACCATTTTAGGGAGGGCTATGGACTTCACTGAGCATAAAAGAAAACTGCATAGGCTTGGAGTAGGAATGATAAGTAACTATGAGGGATTTAAAGAAATTTGTTACTAAGCCAGAAGTACCTGATGAGCAAAAAATGCTGTGGTATCTCAAGGTTGGGGTGTGGAATAAATAAAGACACAGTAAAAATATAAATCAGTAGGATCAACACAACATCACACAGCAAAGGAACAGCAAAATGCTGGAAAAAAGTCAACAAAACCAGAGACGTCAGAAAGGCAACAAAAGGTATGAGAAAAAAAGGGTTGAAGATTGTGAAGTCAGAGTAGGACATTTATAGTTATGTCAGGGACAAAAGGTCTGTCAGAGACTGCTTAAGCCAAGGGGAAGTTGTTCATGGATGTCCTAGATAGTGCTGGGAAACAGAGCAGTTTCTTCACCTCAGCATGCACCAGGAAGAAAAGGGAGAGACCTGCCAGAACCAAAAAGGCTGTTTTGTAGCCCAAAAATTGGAAAATTCCTGAAGACTACGTCTGCCCAGAGCAGCTAACAGAAAAGCATAATGGCTCACCAGGGCAGCCCCAGGGCAGCTGGAATCTCCCTTTACTCCCCTAAAAAGGCAAAGATGGGAAGCGACAACAGGACTGGCAAGAGCCAACTGCAATATCTGCATTGCTCCAGCACAGTATGGGTCAGGTTCTTCCCTGTTTCCATGCATCATGCATGGTGTGTATGAGTTCTGGGGTTTTGGTTTTGGTTTTGGTTTTTTTTAGTGTCTGTAAAACCTTTGGATTTAATTTGAGTCCTGCTTCTGCTTGCTGTCCTTATGGTCTCTCCTTTGTTTAGGACGTTTACCTGCTCTAACTTAAGGCAGCACAGTGTGCTCAGAAAATGCTGGAATTTATGCTCAGCCCCAGCATCCCTATTTGTCAGGCTCTGTGTTTACCCAAAAGCTCTGGGGCTGAAATAAACAAGGTGATATTATATTTATAAATAAAACTGTGCATGACTAGCTCATGCATCTGATGGCAGAAAATAAGGTGACATTTGAGGTTGCAAAGCTCATAGGCACAAAATGAAAAAGGTTAATGAAATTGCACGGGGCAAGAGAGTTTATTACTACTGCCTCTCCTGGACCATCATCCGTGAAGAACATGATAACAGAATACTCTGTGTAACCATGGGGTAGGTATGGTTCAGGCGTGCAAAAAGGAAACCTGTGTTTGTTCTGCTTGTGCACAAGCCCTGGTTTGGGGAAAGCACTGGCAGGCACCACAGAGAGGCAAACAGGCATTAGGTGTGCTGGGGACGCTGCAGTCACCAGAGCCTTCTTGGTGGTGGAGGTAAAGCAAAGGCATTAAAGCTTCCATTAGCACCACACCTACAGCACGAGCTTCTGCTCACTGGATACCCTCTCTCTGACCCTGAAGTCTGCTAAATCTGTAAGATACTTAATTGCATGACTTACTGAGAAGGTCCACTTTATTTCATAACTGAGCTGGTCTAACTTTAGTTTCTGATTATTAACTCTTCGATGAGCAAGGCCAATCTCAGAAGAAAGGGACTTCTATGCTTTCTGAACATCTTTTTCCTGGAAATTAGATCAAGATTCTTCAAGTCTTGCAATCTAAATTGCTGCTCTTTGACACTTGTTTGGCAATTGAGAAGGGCAGGATTCAAAACAGCATCTTAGAGGTGAAAGGCTACATATCCTGTTAGTGGGAAAAATCATCTACAAAAGCAATGGTATTTGTCAAGAGCCTAGAGAAGATCTGACATCAGGAAAAGCCTTTGTGAAGTCCACCACAGTAACAGAAATGTATTCACCTCGATTTAAATCATCCTTTTACTGTGAAATCTAAAAATGGAGCAAGACAGGGTTATAACTTAAATGCAGGAACTGTGACAATTTATATGAGGAAATGGAAGTGCCACAGGGATTGGGTTCCAGGGCAAACTTGTCTTGTGAAAAGGATATGAAGTTAAGTAATGGTCAAATAAACCAGGGCTTTTGTTTTGTTTTTTGTTGTCTTTTGTTTTCAATATTACTTAAAAAAAAAAAAGGATAGTGACATAAAGGAGAGCAAAAGTAATGGTCTGACATTCAAGAAAGTCTTGCTTGTGGTTAATATACCAAAGAAATTGCTGAACAGTTTATCCCTGTGAACTTATTTCCTCTAGGATGTTGTTAAGATGATGAAAATATGTGAATTATTGATTACTTTGCCTCTGAATCAAACCTGCAGGAATGCAGGAATGAAAAGCTAATATAAGTGATCCTGTTTGATGGGGGACATTTTCTGAATTTTTGCTCTTGAACCATTTCGCTTTTAATAGTCACTGAGTTTGTTCTGTCTTTTTGTTTGTTTTTCTTTCCTTGCTCTGCTTTTCTATTGCAGAACAGTAAGAACTCAATTAAATTGCACTCTGGAGAGGATTTCTCCAAAGAAATCTGAACTGTTGTAGTTTAAACGCTGAGGAGCTGGAAAAGAAAAACAAACTGCATCTTTTCCAGTGGTACTTGGTTGGTACCAAATGACTCCATAGTCATTCTGCCACTCTTTTTATTAGGCTCCAGCAGCTGGGAAGTTGTATGGACACAAAAGGTCAGGCAGTTTGCTGAACTTGCTGGATTTACTCTGAAATCATGGCCATCCTGCTCCACTGAACAAAAATGGTCAGGAGTTCCTGGAGCAATTTTCCAAACAGAAGATGGGTTTTTTTGGAAGCCAAATGTATTGCAAGAGTGTTTCAGCAGAAAATGTTTCCCATACTGTGGTAATTTTGATTAACATGCTGAGAGAGACCTGCAAAGTAGCAGAGACACATAGCCTATATCAATTTGTCCCATGAGGTGAGCCATTGGACCAAATGTACAGACCCCTAACACAAACACTAACCTTAACCCAACCCCAATCCCAACCATAATCATAACCATAACCCTAACTCTAAGCCTAACCCCAAACCTAAGCCTAACCCTAACCCTAACCATAACCCTAACAATAATGATAACATAGAGGTCCCTAACCCTAAGCCTAACCCTAAAAAGAGAGAAAAATTGTTCTGGTAAATCTGCTCATTGAAATCAAGGCTTGCCTTGAATCAAGAAGAGCTTTGATTTGAGTGAGAGATTTTTCTTTGCTTATTTTCTTTTCTTTCCTATGTAAATGCTCCAATTATTTTAAGGCATTTCTTTTGCTCTTTTTTTTTTTTCACCAAAAATAATCTCATCTTCCATTTAAAAAATACTGAGTTTGTCCCTACATAGAAAAGGAAAACTTCTACAAGATCAGAAGTTTCATATTTTTTAACTAAGCTTTAGTGCTAGTCATGTTACAGATGTGTACCAGAAAGAGATCCATGTTTGGGTCTTCAAGCTTCAGCCTGAATCTTCATCCCAACAGACAGCTCAGTTAATTTATTAAATGTAGGTATTTTTAAATGAAGGAATAATATCATCAGCACGACATGAACTGCCCTTACCTTGCTCCCCTCTTTGACCTCTAGCACTTTCCCTAGGGATGCCTTTACTGTATGTAGCACACCCTGAAGAAATGAGCTGAACATGGAAACCTCCACGCATTTGACAACGTGTGGGGGGGACAGCAATGCACCGGGATGCAACCTTTGCAGGTTTTGGGAGTGCTTTTGAGGAAAAAAACCACAAGAGCTCCTTATTACCCATTTTGTGGTTTCGACAAAGCAACTTGCCTTCCTTACATTGTCCTAAAGTTCGAGAAGAATTTGCTCTTTAGCAAGCTCGTAGTTTCGGATCTGTGCAACAGAAGGTCCTCAGGGTTTTTCTGCACCTGCCCAGCATTAGCAGCGGCCTGACTCCGGCTCTGCCCTGCAGATTCCCGGGAAAAGGATGGAGGAGCCCCGCAAACCCCTCCGCTCCCAACAACGCCTTTTTGCTACCACCTAGTGGGCATGAAGAGCCCGAGAACACCGACTGCACAGAGGTGGATGTCAGGAACGGGGAAAAAACTGCGTTCAGAATTCTCCCGATTTCGATTTGCTGTTCCAGGGCCCTGACCCTGCATTAACAGACAGAGTTATAATGAAGCACCTAAGCACTGTCAGGTGGAAGTGGCCTTGGAAGCCACTGCTTATGGCCCTGCTAAATGCTGAGGAGGGGACGGCAGGACCAAGGCTGTGGCCAAGGAACGTGGATTTCATTTTTATTCAATCAGCCAAGACCGGAGAACAAGAAAACATAGGAACAACAGGACAAGGAACTTCACTCGCTTGTGAAGTGAGGCTGAGATGGTAACATGGCAACTAAAACCAGACCCAAATTGTGAAAGGTCTGGAGACAGGGCACAGGTTCACGTGGCTGTCGAGCTTACAGGTAGTGATGCACAGTAAATGTAACTGAAATGCAGAAGCCATTCTGTTCAACCTCCTAGGAATTTTTCCCAGAAGTAAACATAGACACTGAATTCAGCCAGCCATATGAGACTTAGCATTAGGCCTGTACATTCCATGAGGAATACTTGCTAATGTATGTATGTGTATGCAGCACTAGTGATTTTAGGTACCAGCTGATGCCTACTGAGAACCTGGTCAGTTCTGTCCTGTTGATTCCCCATTGGTTTTGTTGGTTTACTGCGTGCTAAAAAATCTGGAAAATGATACGGAGCAAAAGCAATGCTGGGATAAGTATGTGTTTGTTCTCCCAGTAAAAATCCTAGTATTTAATGCGCATTATCTGTATTTACGTTGCATTCCTCTACTGAAAATCACTTTTGTTTAAGAACGTGAATGAGTACTAACACCCAAAGTTTAAAACCATGGCCAGCAGAATAGCTTCTTTTAATGAATACAGAATCTTTCCTAGTACTTCAATTTAAAATGTTGATATTAAAGAAAGAGAACAGAATACTGACTAAATTTCCTCTGAAAAGAAAAAGCAGAAGTTGGAAAACCTGAAACTGAACTCTGAAGTCCATTTAATGAAACAGACCTTAAATATAAAGGAAGACTTAATCTATTTTCAGCTTAATACCTCACATGAAGTTTAAAAGTAAAGGATTTTCTTGGTATTGGTCCAGAGCTCCATTTTCAGTAGCCCAGAGCCTGGAGATACACATCCTTTTGTGTAAATCACAATATTATAAATCCAATATATTTCACTCTCTTCACGCATGTGAAGGAATTAAAAGGAACTATCAGATCAGGTCTACAGCAAATAAGTTTACTTCCATAAATAACATAAATAATGTTCCTGTGATTTAAAATTTATTTTAGAACTTATTTAACTCAGAACCAAAACCAAAACCAAAACCATATGTCTATCACAGAAGGGAAGCAGGATTTAGAGAGAGGGGGAGTATATATTCATTTAATGTAATTCAAATTGTACCTCAGTCTGTAATCGTGGAAATAAATCCCTTCAGGCCTCTGTAGTCAATCCACAGCTACATCCTTGGGAGCTCAGTGTCAGAACTGCCTGTGCCTGCAGCAGGGAAATGGGAGATGTAATCCCAATTGTGCAGCTCCCCAATGTCAGATGTGTGAATTAAAGAAGTGAAGATTAAACCTGTTTGGCTCTTTGGCTCATCAGTCAGAGAGTGGGTTTTAGACAACATATGTTGAAATTCAGTGTGCATGTGATAAAAACCATGTTTATTGAAAGAAAAGGTATATTATGAAAGCTGAATCTTATCTCACATAAGCAGAAGTCATAGATTTAAAATGTCCGTTCCTTTTAGATCCCAAAAGACAAATAGTCTGAATTGAGGAATATAACAGTCATTTACAAAGCAACAAAACAGAAATAAATCACAAGGCAGTCACAGTCTTCCTAACATGAAATAAAAAATATGAACCGAATATTCTGTCAGCTTTTCCCAGACAAGATAAAATCAGTGAGATTAACAGAGAAATCTTTCAGGTAATCATCTAAAATGACAGCAGAGGGTGCTGTCATTTCGCCTTCGTCATGAGTGAATCTGCAGCTCTCTTACCCCCGAGTTGATATTCTGAGAAATCTTTAAAAAAAAAAAAAAATCCGCCAAATTTTGAAATTCAATGGAATTTTTCCAGAAGGGAGTTAGAGACCATGAATGGAGGAAGAAAACATACACTGGTGTGGATTTAAGGCCAGAATTCAACTTCAAAATGTGAAGGCTCTGACACTAGTACTTTGATTGTAAAAACCAAAAATGTAGATATTTTTTGCTCCTGTCTGTTTATATCTTCCTTAGAAACATACATGTTAGACCTTTTAACCTGTAAATATTATTCTCCCTTATGAATTCATGCCTTATCTGCTACATATTGTTGTCATTACTGGACTGCTCAAACAGAAATAACAGGATAATATTGTCAAATGTTTGCAATGTCCTGCCTATGAAAGCCACTTAGTCACCGTTTGGAAGAGCTGACAAAAAAATGTAGTGCATCCTTTCCTGCCATCTGAGATAAATAAATGATCTAGAAATTATCCTCAGTCTTTTCTGCCATCTGAAATCTCTACTTAGCCAGTACATACAAAGCATGGTTTTCTTGGGCTTGTCTTTTTTCCCCTTCCTTTCATACCTTGGTTGCTCAGATCGTGGCCTGTGAGGCCACGATCAAGAGGAATACTGAAACTCGGGTCAAGTTTGACTGCAGAGAGAATCCAGGCAGGAGGTTACACACTGACCTTGCTGCAGTGCTGAGTGTCCCTCAGGCTCTGCACAAAAATGCCAAAGCACAGTTTATGGTTTCTAAACCTACCAGCAGCAGGATGAACACTCCACATTTTCTTATTGTGCTCAAACAGCCAGACCCAGTTCTGAGCCTTACTCGCCATATATTTAGAGACTTAACCCCATTCCAGGTTGTCTTTACAATCTAATATATAAGAAGCTAATCTTGCTTAGGTATTAATTGTCCTCCTCATGCAATTTATATTATTTTAGAAGGCATAAGGTACAAGACTGGTGAGGCATGCTTAAACTATAATAAACAGAATAAATTGGCTAGGCTTGTCATGGTAAAAAAAAAAAAAAAAGTTGCAAAGTTTTTGTTGTTGTGTCAGTTTATTTTTAAGGGAAGTAACACAAAGATCTTCTGTATGAGCCCCACAGGTCTCATGAAGCAGAGAGCAACGTATGAGCTCAGTTTGGTCCATCAGGAGATGTAATCCCAGCCCCAGTGCAGTCCTGGCAAAGTCCTCACTGACTTCAGTGGGGTCAGGTTTTAACACCACAGGGTAACATCATTTCAGGAAAACTGAGGATCTGGTTTGGTGTCTCTGTTTCTTTCAGACCCACCAGAGTGTCTCCAGCCTTACCTCTGCTATTCTCACATGCGAATTCCCTTGTTCTTATCTCCTACCCATGTTCCTCCAGTCCCACCTACGGGGCTTTACACCTGGGATATTGTATCTTGGTCTGTAATGAGAGGAGGCTGTTGCTGAGCCTCTGCTTGATCTGGTGCTTGATTTGTGTTTTTTCAGGTTTCACAGTCAGACCCCAGCCAGGAAAGCAAGTTCAAGACAAAGTGGTAACTAGTGGAAGACTAAGGATTTTCCACTTTTTGAGGATGTCAGATGTAGGCACTATGTATTGGATTCTGCAGTATTGAACTTGTGGGTTTTTTGCAAGTCAGGGCTGGCAGTGTGTTTAAATCAAAGATTTACTGTTCCAATAGGACAAGTTGCCTTTTGATAGCTTTCAGCAGTTAGCAAAGGCTGTATTTCTGCAAGTCTTTTGTGGATTCAAGACTTTCTCATATCTTTCTTCACTTTGCATTTTGTTCTATATACGCTTTTCTTCCAGATCTTTATTCCATTTATTAGAACAAATACTGGCATGAAAATACTCTCTCTGTGAATTATACCCTGTTAAATTTAACTTAAAAAGCAAGGAACTCTGATTACGAAAGAGTTCTGAACCACTATTGCACTTTTTACATTGGTTGTATCCATTTGGGTTCTTGTGTTTTCTTTACAATCATGAAGATAAATTTGTTGGTATTTTCTTAATAAATTAAAAGTCATCCTTTGGAGGTAAGATCCAAAATAGCACATAATCACCTAGAGCAGAGCTGAAATTTAATTAAACCCTTACACACAGATCAGTTGCACTCTGGACTCTGGCTGGATTCAAAATTACAGTTATTAGATACGACACAAATAGAGCAGGTACAGTCACCTAAACAGGGGTGAGGGACTGTGGAATTTAGATTGCATGGTTGCAATCCAAGACAGCCATGCACAACATCTTTGCTCTAGGGATAAGACACTCTTTATTCTTGAGTACTTCTGTGTGTCTACAGAAGTGCTGCCATACTAACTGAGCAGAGCATCCTCATGTACTATTTTCTATGGAATTAATTAGGGATTCTCAAACCACTTGTCCCTAGGGGTGGTAAATTGCTCTGGTACATGGCCAAGATATCTGACAGCTCTGGATTCAGCACAAAGCATTAAAAACGAATCACCACTTCCATGAGAAAATGTATGAGTGCTCGGGGAATTTTGTACTTGTGGTCATGCCCACACTTTGTATGATATATCACAGCAGAACCATTTCCTCCATGAACACCATATTTTTCACAGGTGTTTTTGATGATGCCCCAGCCTTGACTTATTACATGGGTGGGATATAAAGCTTACTGCTCCTGCCTTTTTCTCAGGATTCTCAAACACATAAAAATTATTTCCATAACTGGGGGATGAATTTCGGGATTAAGTTCATTACCAGTGTACCCACTTTTTATTTGTGTGTACCATCCACTAACTTTCAGTGGTGAGCCCCAACACAACCTTTGTGTTTTACTGAAGGCAGCTTGGAGCTCAAAACTTCTGTTGTGAATGACAATCAGTTATTTTTACTATTCTGTATCAGTTTGGAAAGAAGCAGGTGGTATATCATATGTTGAAATATCAACTTGGAAAAGTATTTTCCTAGGTCATGCTGAAAGGCTCATTGTCTTGGTGGACTGCCCAGTTTATTCCTGTCATTGAAAAAATTAGGGAAGGCCTTATCCCTAAGTTTTATCATCTACCAGCTGTGGTCTGACTGAACAGTTTCACTCCTGGTGGTAAACATCATAAATACTCCAAAATCCAGAGTAGGTGTTGGGGCTAAAAGGAGATAATGAGGAGGAGAAATTGCCAAAAAGAGTAAACTGATAATATTTCCATACAATCCAACAACTTGCCAGAAGTAATAGTTTGAACTTCTGTTCTGTAGATTATGTAGAGATATACATAATCAACTATTTTATTCTAGATAAACTCATTTCTTTTATTTAGAGCCCAGGAGGAAAATGAATGCCATGATATCTCCCTCCTTCATCTTGTAGTCTGCTGAATAATTTGTGGTGATTCAGAAATAGCTCCAAGCCCTTACACCTGGTACACCTATCTCAGGGGCGCAGCAGAAGTCTCACCCCTATTTGAACTGTTTATAGGGAAATTATATTTATCAGCAAGAGCCTGAGGTTCCAACCAGCTGGCTGGAATGCACTCTGAAAACTGCAATGATACAGCAGCACTTCTGGATGATGATTTGTCCTATCATATAGGGCAGAGGCTTGCAGGCATAAGAAAAGGTAGCTGCAACACCTGTCTGCTCCTTTAAAAATGAAATCCATCAGTGTTCTTCTGCCTCTTGTGCTTTTGTGGAAGTGGATGTGTAAAACTGGCAGCCAATGTGAGCATTAAAGTTTGAAGTGCACTCTCAACAAAAGGCTTCTGTAGACTGAGTGTGTATGTGTGTAAGGGGGTAATGCAGCCCAACTAGAATTTTCTATATTTTAAACTGCAATGGATTATAGGAAATAGATGTGGAACCAGAACTCAGATCTACAATTGGTTTTAAGATCTTATCTGATGTTCTTCACTTCATTTTTCCTGTCTGGGGAAATGCTATTACAGCATCCAGGTACGGACTGTTGTGGCTAAGTGCTATACAAACCTAGAATAAGAAATATTCACTCCAAGCCCAAAGAGCTGTACTTCCAACTTCACAAAAGTGCTTTGACAATTAAGTTACAAAGTTTTTTGTTTTCAAAAAAAGATTTGAGAAGACTAATTAAACCCAGCATGATGTTTGCTGACAGACAGGAGAGACAAATCTGGCTTCTTTTCAGTTAAGTTATCAGGAGTATCAAGTGGCAAATGCCTTTTTCCCACCCTAGCTATATGACAAAACTCAAAAGGCAGTATTCTGAACTTCTGATGTTTTAAAATAGTTTTCAAAACTTCGACTTTGGAATCAGATCAAACTCATGAACATGGCAAAACAATCCCACCTAGAGTGCTCATTGGGTGTTATCTTCCAAAAGCAGTCAAATAGCTCATCTCCCTTTTCTGTTACAATGATTTCAATAAGTATCTGACATTTACTGCTGACATTGAACTAGTGAGGGATTTTTTTCTCTGTTTTCCCTCAAATGGAAGTTTCTCATTAAATGATGAGGAACATTCCAGAGTTTTGACAGAAATATTAATAACTCTGCTTTGTCCAGTTTTAAATATGTTTCAATACAGAGCCCTTCAGCATATAAAGCAGGAACGTAAGTGCTAGTGTCTCAAAACCTTTTAGCATACACTGCTGAATATACAAATGCACACGTTTCAAAACCACACAGACCTGAAAATTTCCAATTCAGAGGCTAAACGAGTTCAATAAAAAGAAAGAAAAAAATTTCTTTATGTCTAATGGCAAAGTACCCTGATGCTGCTATTTTAGGAAGGAAAATTAATGACCATTTTTAACAAAGGAAGCAGCTCTTCTCTGTAGTTTAGAACTGATTAGTAAATGGATATGCAGAAAGCTCTCTATGGAATAAGACAAATATGAATCTGTGCACTTCAATCTATTTTATACATGTTCTGCAAGACCTCAATAACTAGAGCTAATGCTCCCTCAGCTCCATTGAACTAATTAAGCTAGGTCATTATATTAATCATGGGTTGCCCTACTGTCTGCATTTATGGCACTTAGCAAGTCAGTGTGAGTGTGAACACTTATCTCATGAAGGAGAGAGCTCCTGACAATGAATTAGATTAATCCATCAAGAGAATTAATGTGACTTGATTACTGTTGATATCTGAAAAAGCTGGCATACACAAGCAGGTATCTGCAGCTGTAGGAAGCAAGCAGCAACACTCCAAACCACTGGGCAAGGCCCTGTTCTATAGAGCAAGGAGGTGGCTGACACCAAGACCTGGTGACAGGCCAGGTACACGGACGTGGTGCGTGCCAAGGGTGCCACAGGATCCAAACACTGCTGTCAGTGCTTAGGTTAACTCTGCTGGGTTGGTATTCTGGCACAGATAATTCTAATGTCATCTGTCATGTAAAAATACTTCATCTAATTACTTTTCATTTCTCTTCCTTCCTTAAGGAGCATGAAAGAGTGAACACATTTGAAAATTATTTAGGAAAAACTCTGCAGTCACCACCCCAAAAACATAAAATATAAAATCGACTGCACTTTGGGCATGGTTTTGCCAGCTTTCTTGTTCTGTCAATTCTTTCACTTCCTTCAGTTCACTTGCTAATAGAGTGCCATACACAAAGTTCCTAACAGCTTGGAACCTTAGTTCCTTGGTTGAGAACAGAATGCAATGATTCTTCTCTGTCATAAATATTAAAATATAACAAAAAATTTGATTGCTGGGATAGAGGAAAAGGTTTCAAAATCGCTGAAGTGGAAATTTATAAAGAACAAAGGTTTTCTTCTTGGCAGAGAGAAATACGCATGTGAGCTGCTTTGTATTATGATTTAGTATGAAACAAGTTAAAAAAAAAAAATTTAAGTTTTTAAGGTGATCTTAATGCTGCCTCCTAAAAGTTGATGGGCAGTTCCAGAACTTCCTTTATAAAGAATGCAGCTTTAGACACCTATCAATAGCACACAACATTTTTGATTAATCATTGGCTGTGGCACCAGGGGAGAAAGATTTGACTCGTAGTCTCACACCTACAAACCCACTATATTCAATTTGTTTTTCTCATAAACAGAGAAAGGCATGAAGTGATTCAAGTCCCATAGAAGTGTTCCTCAGCCTCTCCATGTCCCCTCTGCCCTCCCAACCACAGGCTGAGGATCCAAAGATTAAGCTTGGTGAACTGCCAAGAACTTTTGTAGGCACTGGAGTAGGGAACAAGTTGTTCATATGGTTTGTTAAACAAACTAACAAACAAATGTCTATACAGTTAAGCTGTTTGTTTAAAACAGGATATTTTGAAATAATTTAAGACTTTATGGATACAAATTTGCTTAGGTATTTATCTACAGTGTAACACTCCTTTACAGATGAAGTTACTGGGGTGCTCCCAAGCTTCAAAGGCATGATTCACAGCACTCTTCTATGTGTTTCCTAACAATATATGGCAGTACAGGTAGCCCTATAAAATAACCATGAAATAGCTATTGGGATGCATATTCGCAAATACATACAAAGCCCAGTAAATCTTGAGTAAAATCTGACAACATGGGAATCACTGGATGCAGCTTGCAAAGGTGGTATTTTACATATTAGTCCCATCTAACTATTAGTTTGACTAATGAAGTCTACAGAACAAGGAGCTGTTTCCATGAATGGTAGAAGAAGCAGAAGAAAAAAAATCAAAATAAAATAATGTCCTGCGCAGGCTATCTTAAAACATTTTTGACTGTTATTTCAAAATCAAATTTCCACAAATAAAGAGAAAAATTTTATTCATTGCGGCACTCTGCAAAGTCGGAAGGTTAAAAGAAAGTCATTTTGTAACCAAGCATAAAACAGACATTTGAAAAATGATTTAGCTGGGAAAAAACACAATTTTTTCCACATTAAGATAACTTAAGAACACCCAAATTGATTTTTATTAGACTTCTCATATTCACTTCTGAGCTGACACATGCATGAGACATTCAGCCCCAAAGGTCACTTCTGAGAAGGCTATAAGTAACTGGAAACAGCACTGCAGGATGAAATGATGGCTCATTGCTGACTCTTACTGCTGGAGAGTGATAGATATTTTACTCCTGAGGCTAAGAGACAGAATCTGTAAATAAATTTTTATTTCTTGGCAGTGCTGATAGCTGAAACATGATGTGATAGAGCTGGTTTTCCCAATTTTATTATTTGATTTAAAGCGAGTGTGGGATGGATGCTGGCAAGGCCCGTGGGCCCGTGTTGGAGGGAGCCCACCACAGGCTTTTCTCCGGGCCAGCGGAGGATGGCACAGGGCGAATGACGGTGAATGCCCAGCCCGGTGCGGTGCCCTGCTGCTCCTGCGCGCTGCCCTGCCCGGCTGCTCAGCAGCGCCCTGCTGAAACCTCTGCTCGAACGCCCGGCGCCAATGTCGCTGCTCAGCCTGGCTGTGAACACCTCATACCCCCTCCCCAGGCTTTGGTCACCCCAGGCTTTATTCTCTCCCTCCCCTCTTCTTTTTGGTGTCAGCCTTAGTCCCTAAGGTTGTTTAGGCTCCAGAGAAGAGGAGGCCTGGGGGAGGTTGTAGGCAGGTAGGGGTCAGCCTCTTCTCCCAGGCAACCAGCGACAGGACAAGGGACAAAGCCGCAGGCTGAACCACAGAAGGTCTAGGTGGGATGCTAGGAGGAATTTCTTCACAGAAGGGCTGATTAGACATTGGAATGGCCTGCCCTGGGAGGCGGTGGAGTCACCATCTCTGGAGGTGTTCAATAAATGACTGGACATGGCATTTAATGCCATGATCTATTTGACAAGTTGGGGTTTGGTCAAGGGTGGACTGTAATTCCGACGCCTTTTCCAGCCTGACTGTGTGAAAACAAAACACGAGAGGCTCTGGTGAATTACAGCTTTTCTCCAGAGCGAACGGCGGGCTCTGCTGTCCATCGCGGACGGCGAGGAGGGGCTGAGGGGCGGCCTTGGGCCCGCTCCCCGCTCCCCGGGCCCGCCTCCTCCCCGAGCCGTCCCCGGCGCTGCGCAGGCGCGGCTCGGCCATG